>PVKS010031122.1:0-23746 GCA_004027875.1 Aplodontia rufa
AAAAAAAAAACAGTTTAAGTGAAATTCTAGATTTTGAAATGGTGACTCAGAAGATTTTTTTCTTTTTTTGAAAAATAATATTTATCATTTGACATGATAAGTCTAATGAAAAAAAGAAAAAGACAGTAGACGGTATGGTAAAAAGTGAGTCTATCTCTGCTCTCTGGCCCTTAGTTCCTGGCTACCTCTCCTGTCCATTCCTTGGGTATTCCCTTTGAAGATAAACTGTGTGGCATTGTATACTATATACAATGCTCTAAAATTAGCGTTTTTCTTTTTCATCGATACATCTATTTTGTGGTGGTGTTGTTTTGCTTTTTGGTTTTCGAGTTTTGGTGTGGTTTTTTGTTTTGGGTTTTTGTTTTTTTGTTTTTTCTGTACCAGGGATTGTTTTTCTGTACCTCTGAGACACATCCCCAGCCTTTTTTATTTTATATTTTGAGACAAGGCTCACTACTAAGCGACTGATGCTGACCTTGAGCTTGGCGATCCTCCTGCCTCAGCCCCAAGTTGCTGGGATTACAGGTGTGCACCACTGTGTTCAGCACCATTCAGGTCAAACTAAATATAGTCAAGACCAGAATCAGCTCCTGAGTTGCCTGTTTGGAAGTCTGTGCAAGGCCCTAACAATAGCTGTTTCCTGCAGCTGTGAGCTGCGGGAAGCCCATCAGCCAGGCCAGTGAGGGCTCTGAACACATCACCGCACCTGGAGCCAACCCCCCCAACATCCAGAGACACTGCCAGGAGCCATATTATCAGGCAGTACCAGCCGGTGAGTCCCCCCAACCCCTCCTGCTGAAGGACCAATTTCCATCTGCCTCACTCGCACCCAGAGGCCTGTGGCCTTGCAAGCACCTAATCTGTTAGCCCAAAACCCTCCAATTCAGAGCCTGCTTCTTTGCCCGCATTTTCCTCCTCAGGGACACTCAGCTGCCCAGCCTGGGGGACCTTGAAGAACAAACAGGATGGGGAGGAGGGTCTTCACTGTGCACCTGGTGAGTAGTTACAGCCCGTGCTGTTCTCATGGACATTCCCCAGCAAGCTTCAGCCAGACCAGGGAGATGAAAGCTGAGGGAAAGAGGAAAGAGGCAATCAGAAGCCCAGAAAAGAAGAAGCAAGGAGCTTGTCCCTATTCTTCAACAGAATATGTATGTCTGAGAAAAGTAAAACTGAGAAGATGATCAGGTAGACAAGCGAAGGAGGAAGGACAGAGAAGAGTTGAAATAAGAGAAGCTGTCTCTTTATATGGCGTATTTTAAAGATACAGACAGGCTTTCCAACCCCCACACCCCCGCAAAACATCACTACCGAGATGCCACACTATGGCAAAAATTCTACATGTGTGGACCAGGTATGACGCACACGTGTCATCCCAGCAACCCGGGAAGCTGAGGCAGGAGGATCGCAAGTTCAAAGTCAGCCTCAGCAACTTAGCGAGGCCTTATCTAAAAATAAAAACTAAAAAGGGGCTGGGGAATGTGTGCTCAGTGGTTAAGCACCCCTGGGTTCAATCCCTGGTCCAAAAAGACAAAACAAAAAAAAAAACGGATCAAACCCAGGGCCTCTCCCATGCTAGACAAGTGCTCTACTGCTAAGCTACAACCCTAGCCCTCTCTCTTTTTTTTTTAAACTGAGATAAATTTCACCATTTTAACCACTTTGAAGTGTACATTTCTTTTTTAAATTTTTTTTAAAGAGAGAGGGACAGTGAGAGAGACAGAGAAAGGGAGAAACAACTTTATTTAGTATTCCACATGGTCTTAGTTGCTCCAATACTTAGTTGTGTACGTGGTGCTGGGGTTTGAACCCGGGTCCTCTTGCTTGCCAGGCAAGCGCCAAAACCACTGAGCCACCGCTCCAGCCCCTGAAGTGTACATTTCAATAGTTTTTAGTATGTTCAAAATGTTGTAAAAATTATCACCACTAATTCCAGAACATTTCCAACATCCTCAACCTGAAAAACTCAGTACCTCTAACTCTCTTCTCCTGCAGCTTCTAGAAACCACCAATCTACTTCTGTCTCTGTGGATTTGTCTGTTCTGGACGTTTCATACAAATGGAATCACACAATGTGTGACCTTTTATGTCTGGCTTCTCCCACTCAGCGTAATGTTTTCAAGGTGTTTCCATGTTATATAATATGTCATGGCACTTTATTCTTTTTATACTTAAACAACATCCCTTTTCTATACTTATATACCATCCCTTTTTTATACTTATATATTTTGTTTATCCATTCATCAATTGATGGACATGTGGGCTGTTTACACTTTTCCCTATTGAACAATACTGATATGACTAAGTATGTGTACACAAGTGTGTGCATATGCTTCCATATCTCTTGAGTGTATGCCTAGGAGTGGAGCTGCTGGATCACATGATAATTCTATGTTTAACTTTTTGGGGACCATCAAACTGTGTTTGCAAAGCAGCAGTCACATTTCACATCTCACCAGCAACACAAAATTCAAGTCCATCAATTTTTTTTTTTTGGCAGTACTGGAGAAGGAACCCAGGGTGCTTTACCACTGAGCTAAATCCCTAGCTCTTTTTATTTATTTTTTTAAATTTTGAGACAAAATCTCACGAAGTTGCTGAGGCTGGCCTTTAACTTGCAATCCTTCTGTCTCAGCCTCCCAACACACTGGAATTACAGGTGTGCACCACTGCCCCTGGCCACATTTTTCAATCAAATTAATTTTCTTCTTAACTCAATAGGATCCACAGAAAACCATAGGGTGAGCCTGAAGTCTCATGCTCTGGGAGTGAGTTGGAGGGCAGATGTTACAAATTAGGGAATGACTCAGTAAACAGGTGAGAGGTACTGAAGACAAACTGCTTGCAAGTATGATGTGGCTCTAGGATGGTCCCACTAAGAGTCTAAAAGAATGGCTTAAGGATGACTGAGGAACCAGACATGGTAGCATACACCTGTAATTCCAGCCACTCGGGAGGCTGAGGCAGGAGGATCACAAGTTCAAAGTCAGCCTCGGCAACTTAGTGAGACCCTAATCAACTTATCTAGGCCCTGTCTCAAAAAAAATTAAAAATGGTGGCTTAGCAGTTACAGTGCTTGCCTGGTTTGCACAAGGATGCAGGTTTGAGCCCCAGCACCACATACACAACGAAGTGTCAGAGCAATGTAAAGCTACATGAAAAACTAAACAAAATTGACTCTCTTTCTATCTCTCACTGTTCCTCTCTCTTTAAAAAAAAAAGTAAAAATGGGCTGGGGATGTGGCTCAGTGGCTAAGTGCCCCTGGGTTCAATCCCTGGTACCCCCCCACACAAATAAATAAATAAAAGAAAAAAAAAGATGGCTGAGCAGACAGGAAGGAGAGCCCCAAACATGCGCTCCTCCAGGTTCCCCACCTCTCAGTGCACCGTCCTGAGTCTCCTGCAGGTTATGTGCCCACCGGTGTCAGAGCTGATTCACTGCTTCCCGCCATCCTGTGGTCCACACTCCTGGTCTGCATCAGTGTGAGGTCCTGATCCACGCAGAGCCACACCCAGGACCTTCCTCATGCGTCCTCACAGTACTCACAGAAGCGCACTTTAATGGATGTGTCTGGGTACAGTGCTGATTGTTTCCTCCTCCTTCTCTCCCTCTCCCAGTCTGTGGCCAGCCAGTCACCCCCATTGCCCAGAACCCGAGCACCCTTGGTTCCTCCAGAGCTAAGCTGGGCAACTTCCCCTGGCAAGCCTTCACCAGCATCTATGGTCGTGGAGGGGGGGCCCTCCTGGGTGACAGATGGATCCTCACTGCCGCCCACACCATCCAGCCCAAGGACACCATCTACCTCAGGAAGAACCACAGCGTGGATGTGTTCCTGGGCCACACAGACATAGCTGAGATGCTGAAACTGGGAAACCACCCTGTCCGCCGGGTCTTTGTGCACCCACACTACCACCAGAACGAGTCCCACAACTTCAATGGGGACATCGCCCTCCTGGAGCTCCAGCACAGCGTCCCTTTGGGCCCCAACCTCCTCCCTGTCTGTCTGCCCGACAATGAGAGCCTGTACCTCGATGGCTTGTGGGGCTATGTCAGTGGGTTTGGTGTGGAGATGGGCTGGTTAACTGAGGAGCTGAAATACTCAAGGCTGCCCATCGCTCCAAGGGAGGCCTGTGAGGCCTGGCTCCGAGAAAGGAACCGGACGGAGGTGTTTTCTGACAACATGTTCTGTGTGGGGGATAAGATGCAGATGAATAGTGTCTGTCAGGGGGACAGTGGTAGCGTCTATGTGGTATGGGATGATCGTACCCATCGCTGGGTGGCCACGGGTATCGTATCCTGGGGCATTGGGTGTGGCAAGGGGTATGGTTTCTACACCAAAGTGCTCAACTACATGGACTGGATCAAAGGAGTGATGGACAGCAAGGACTGACTTTGGGGCACTTGAGCAGTGACCAGTGAGCACTGTGGAGGCTGCCGTCAAGAGAGGGTTGGGAGTGAGAAATGAATCTATTCCAGTCACTGGTGCAGCCAGCCACTGTGTGAGGGAAATCCTCTCCCTTCAGTCTACACCATCCCAAACAGGAAGCAGCACCCACAGCCCCCTTCTCCCACCCCCCACCTCCCTGCGTGTGTGCACCAGGAAAGCAAGCCCTGGACAGGTTATACTGACAGCTTTCACCTCACAGGACTTTAATCCCCTTCCTGCTCTTCATCTGTTGACACAGCCTCCCCTGTAATCGCCTGTGGAAGAGTCACCTTCCTACTTCCTATTCAGAGGGAGTATGGAGGAAGGGGTCTAAACTGCATTTTGTTTCTGAAATATTCTAAAGAAAAATCCTTTAAAACAACATTCAAATATTCAAGCTATAGGCCTCACCACCTCCCACAACTCCTAGATTCGATTTTTTATTTTTTATTTTTATGAGTTTTTTGGTGCCAGGGATTGAACTCAGAGGGCACTTAACCACTGAGTCACATCCTCAGCCCCTTTTTATTTTTTGAGACAGGGTCTTGCTAAGTTGCTTAGGGCCTCGTTAAGTTGCTGAGGTTGGCTTTGAACTTGTGATCCTCCTGCCTCAGCCTCCTGAGCTGCTGAGATTACAGGCGTGCACCACCACATGCAGCCCTAGATGTGATTATTCTAATAGCTCCTTTTTCGTTTCAACTCTTCTGTGTGCAAGGTGCTTCATGTTTATTTCACTTAATACTCACACAGTATTTGCAAAGGATATGTTGTCATCTACATTTTACAATGAGGAATCTGAAGTTCAGAGAGACACAGTGACATGTGTAAGTCCCACAGCTGGTACTTGACCACAAACGCCATGTGTCTCCCAGGATGTTGAGATACCCTCAAGACTTACTGCATCACCCCCTTCACCGGCCAGGTCCTCACATCCTCAAAGATCTCCCTCCCTGAGAGGTCTTGCTTCTATGCAAATGGCATCACCTGCTCAGTGTTTCCTGCTGGCCCATCCCATACAGACACCTACGTGAGCCCAGCACTGTATTGGCAGTTCATACAGACAGCCTGGTTGGTGACCCTGTCATCATGAGGGCATACTACCCAGAGAAGACCAACTCTTTAATTTTTAATAAAAATTTGAGGTACTTTACAGCAAAAGACAAAAATAAAATACAACTCTTCAGTGGAAATGGAAAATCAATACCATAAAACAGAACACATTTGTTAGAGTTGAAGGTCAAGTTCCTATATGGTCAACCCTTAAATTTATCCGTGCAAAACAGCAGAATTCAAAGTTGTACATACGTGTGGGGACTTCTGCTTCTGTTTTATAAACCTATAGGCAGTATTAAAGACAATAAAAATATTCTCAGGTGGGCATGGTGTCCCATGCCTTTAATCCAAACTATTTGAGAGACTGAGGCAGGAGGCCAGCCTCAGCAACTTAGCAGAACCATCTCAAAATAAAAAAGGGCTGGGGATAGGCATCCCTGGGTTCAATCCCAGGTACTGGAAGGAAAAAAAAAAACCTCAAAATACAAACTAAACAGAGGTGCTTTAGGAGGTATGACTTTTGACTCTTTGGTTCTCCCTATTCTCTGTTGTCTAAATTTTATTGAATGAGCATTTATCATTTTTGTTTATTTCATTTTAATTATTTTTATTATTGAATTTTTTATTAAAATGTTTTTTTCTACCAAGAGAAAAAACAGATATCTACATCCATGTATGTCTAGATCTGTATCCATTTATATCTCTAAATGTAGATTAGGTCTATATCTAGCTCTAAATCTATAGATATAAAAACCACATCTAGAGATATAGATGGTGCAGATTATCCAAATCTAGAGACATCGACACAGATAATGAGATAGATATAGAGATATAAACACAGAAAACCTACCATTGCTTTAAGAAACTTTTTTGCTAGGCACAGTGGCAAATGCCTATAATCCTAGTGACCAGGGAGGCTGAGGCAAGAGAATCGCAACAGTTTGAGGTCAGCCTGAGCAACTTAGTGAGGCCCTAAGCAATTTAGTGAGGCCTTGTCTCAAAGTGACAAATCAGAAAGATTGGGGATATAACTTAGTGGTAAAGTGACCCTGGGTTCAATCCCCAGTACCAAAAAAAAAAAAAAAACTTCCCCCCAGAACCAAATTCTAAAAGGAATGAACAATATAACAATGCCTTCCATACCAGTTTTAAAATAAATTCAGGAGCAATCTTCATATGGCTCTTTCTTCCATTCTTGGTTTACATTAAGGGCATAACAAAAATGTGTACTGGTTATTTCGGTTGGGTGGGCAGAGTGGAGTACGGATGGGCCTGAGTGAGCGAAGTCCAGGTTTTTCATTTTCTAGTCATGTTGGATGTCAGCAGAACAGAACTCAGAACCCCTAGCACATTGCATGACACCAACACAGAACTCAGAGCAAACTTCAGCTAAGACTTCCTTTCGTGTACTGCCCCCGCCTTATCTGTTCCCTCTGCCCGCATTATGAACATGTGACCCATACATGCTGCTGTTAGGGTACGAATGTGCAATTAGCCAGCCCACATTCCCCTTCCTCTCATCTTCTGATCTGGTCCATTTCCTTCTCCCCTGTCTTTTGTCCCTCCTAGCCTGGCAAGGCCAGGTATCAGGTCATGACCTGATCATACATCAGCCCTGCTACCAGATTCAATCCTCAGCTCCAGCACATAAGCCTGGTAGGAAAATCCTCTAAACCTTCGTTATTCTTGCATTTTCGTGTGCCTGCTTTCTAGCTTCATTCAGTAATGACATAATCACTGCCAAATGGGGAGGGCTGCTCTGCAGACTGAGCCTCCTTTGGGAGGGTATTTGGAGCCACACAGAGGTGTGAAGAAAAGTTCCCCCCAAAAAGCAAAAATTTAAAGCAGGACACCATGTCACTGTGCCAGACGCCTGGGCTCCTCAGAAAAGACCAAGTCACTCTTGCTCTGCAGCCATATGCCTTGCTCAAGCACTAAGCAATTGCAACCCTCAGGGCTCAAATTTGACCAATGCTGAGGAAAAGAGGACATTTCTTGTCCCTCCGCAGCTGTCCCAGTTTCTCTAAGCACAAAGTTCATTGGCAAGCCTGCAATCACTGAGGTGGGAGGAAGGGTTTCAAAACCTAATACTGCTTTAGGGTCACCTGAGATAATACACCTACGTGTCATTCATGAGTGTATTAGGCCAGTGCCCCAACACAACCAAACTCGTTTCCCTCCGCCCACTCCTACATCCCTCCTCTACCCCCCTGTTCCTGTCACTTCATTCTGGGAATTTAACCCTGGCCACTCCTGGACAGGGGATGCTGGGTGAGTAAGGACAGAAGGAACACGGTCAATGGAAAAGGGCAACCGGGGGCTGGAGCAGCGGCTTAGTGGTAACTGCGCTTACCTGGCATGCCCGAGGACACAGATTCAAACCCCAGCACCCACATACACAACTAAGTTTCAGAGCAACGGAGGGCGTGTGAAAAACTAAATAAAATTGATTCTCTCTCTCTCCCTCTCTCTCTCTCTCTCACTGTCCCTCTCTCTTTAAAAAAGAAAGAAAAAAAAAGACAACCGGGTGTAGTTGTGGTGCACACTTGCAATCCCAGCTACTCAGGTGTTGAGACAGGACGGTTGTAAGTTTCAGGCCAGTTTGGGCAATTTAGCAAGACCCTGTCTCAAAATAAGATTTTAAAAGGGGACTGAGATTGTAGCTTAGTAATAGAGCATTTGCCTAGCATGCATGAAGCCCTAGAAAAGTCTTTTAAGAAATACTGATCAGACTTAGAAAGTGAAGATTCTAAACTTCCACCCAAAGCCTTCCTGACCCCTAAAAATTCAGACCCACCCCCTTCCACAGCCCTTTCCCAAATAGACCAGCAGGTGGCGCCACTAACAGGGATTTCAAAACGAAAACCAAATAGTGGAAACAGATTTTTTTGTTTATGCAAATAGTTCATTGCCTACAACATTCCTCCGGGAATGGTCCCCCCTCCACCTCCACAGCCATTCCCTCCCCCTTTCCGCCTCTGCATGACCGCTCTCTCCCTCCACACACAGTGCATGAAGACGCTGTCAGAAGAGCTGAGGACCCAAACACAAACCGGCCTTGAGAATGTGAGTACGTTGATGGGCACCCAGGTGGGAGGGAGAAGCCTGGCATAGGAGGCAAGCCTGCACCCAGATTTATTCAGGGAGACTGGAACATGCTTCCCCACCCACATACCTCATCTGTCCAATGCACACACTCATGTACTCACATGAACACATACCCCATCCCTCCTTCAAAGGACCAAAGGAGACCTTAGGTATGTGAACCAAGATGGCCTGCCTCTTCTTTTGATTTTGGGTTCATTGCAGGGAGCAGTGAGGGGAGAGGATCCCCTACCCCCTGCCCAGGAGGAGGATTCCCCCATGTGTGTTTCTCAGACTCCATAAAGGGTTTCTCCCAGAGGCCTTTGCTGAGGCTTTGGGAATCCTTTCAGAGAGCCATGACTGGAAACCCCGACCCTCAATAAACTGGTCCCAAGCCAGTCCTATTCCGGGAATGGGAGGGGATAGAGGGGGAAGGGCAGGGGAAAGGCTGGGGAGGGAGTGTGATGAGAATGTGGTGACCTCTGGACTGGACACTGCCCTGAGAAGGATGCCCAATGCCACAGCTGCAGAAGCCAGGTCCCCGCCACTCCCACCCCCACCAAAAGCATCTCTATTAGGCCTAGAAATGGGTAAAGTGGAGAAGGCAGAGCAATATGGCCATCCTGTCCCCGGCCCCAGCCACTGCCCAAATAGCAAGGGTGCTGCATCCCTCCAGCTCCACAGATACTTCTTTCTTTTTGGCAGGTGGCTCTTCTCCCTCCTGCTGCCAGTCCTGTTCTGCAAAGCGGGAGGCTCCATCCTCATCCCTCAGAAGCTTTTTGGGGAAGTGACTTCCCCTCTGTACCCCAAGCCTTACCCCAACAACTTTGAGACAACCACTGTGGTCGCAGTCCCCAAGGGATACAGGGTGAAACTCGTCTTCCGGCATTTTGATGTGGAGCCTTCTGAAGGCTGTTTCTATGACTTTGTCAAGGTAGGAGTCTGGTTGGGAAGGCAGAGGGGAGATGGCACTGTGCACTTCTGGAAGCTCAGAGTTTGTGCGCTGACCACCCTGGACACCATACCTACTCCCACACCACCCCAACCCTGTACAGCAGATGCCACACAGAGTTCTGCATACTAGACGATTCTGTGGATGAGGCACCCACAGATGGGAAGGCCTTCAGAAGCACCACAGGGAGAAACAGGAGGGAATGTACAGCCCCACTCTCAGGAGATTCACTGTCTACAGGAGTCAGATAAACCTCCCTGCTGGGTAGCGGGAGTCTTGGTGAAACAGCTGTGCCTCAGTTTCCCTTCTCATGGAAGGTATCACCATGGCTGCCTGCCTCAACAGGAGCGTAAGGAGAAGAAATATGTGCAGAACAGCCCCAGAACAGCCTTCAGCAAGGACAGTGGACTCAGTCCCCTCACCTCTGTATTCAAGGGGGCTTCCTACCCAGTCCTGTGTTTCTGTATCTAGTAAAAATAAGATTCGAGATTCGAGCAGAGCCTGTGGATTTCCTATAACTACCATTCCCAGGTGACAGCCTGAAGGATATGTGAGAATAACGTGACAAGGTGCTTCTTCCTGGCACAGAGGTCTTGGAGAGTCTGCAGTGGGGGAGGGTCCTTGGTGGTAGGGGCAGTGAGAGATGGGAGAATCTATAAGGAAGAGGGAAGCTAGGCTGTGCCGGTGCTGCGGTGCTAAGGCTGGTGAGCCCCAGGAGCTCGTATTCAGCTGGGGACATCAGGAGGCATGCTGGCTGTGAAGAGCTTGAATAAGGCAAGGTGCAAGAAGAAAACAGAAAGTAAAGACCAGTGCAGGTTCTAGGAATGAGAGAATGATAAAGGCTGAGCAGAGGTGGCCAGGATTCGGAAGAAGGACACAGGAAGTGGTGGGAATGAAGAGACACCTGCAACCTGCTGGCGGTGCATAAAGCAGAGGAGAAGTGAGGTACAGGCACAGGATGACACACAAAGAGTTAGTCAGGGGGAGACCTGGGTAGCCAGTTCCCAGGGATGTTGCAGTAGCCAGAGTCCAGCAGGAAGTGACCAGCTGGAACCATTGTGGGTCATGAGAGGACCCTCCCTGACCCGCCACATGGGCTGCAACTCTTCAGCAGGGCTTCTTCCTCCCCCTTGTCCTTCCTCCACCAGGTCTCTGCTGATAAGAAAGACCTGGGAAGGTTCTGTGGACAGCTGGGGTCTCCACTGGGGAACCCCCCTGGAAAGAAGGAATTTATGTCCCAAGGGAACAAGATGCTCCTGACCTTCCACACGGACTTCTCCAATGAGGAGAATGGGACCATCATGTTCTACAAGGGCTTCCTGGCCTACTACCAAGCTGTGGGTGAGTGGCCCCCAAGGGGGCCCTTGCTTCTGGCCTCAGTCATATTGGATAGGGGACAGAAAAAGGGAACCTAGAATTCAAAGGAGCCAAAAGCCTGACTTTTCTTATTTGTCCTCTCAAGAGAGATTTATCCAAAAAGAGGCCTGTCAATCTGGGCTCCGTCCCTATTGGGCAATTCCCCAACAGCATTAGAGAGACCTGGAGGTCCAGGTCAGGAACTGACTTTGTCTCTAACCTTCTGGTGAGTGACTTCTCTAAGACCAGAGCAACTCCGGAGGTCTCCTAGCAGGAATGTAACCCTTCATCTGGAACCCCTTCCAGACCTCGACGAATGTGCCTCCCAGCGCAACTCAGTGGAGGAGGATTCCCAGCCCCAGTGCCAGCATCTCTGTCACAACTATGTTGGTGGCTACTTCTGTTCCTGCCGTCCAGGCTACGAGCTTCAAAAGGATGGGCATTCCTGCCAGGGTAAGTTGTGGTGGGTGTGGGAGGGAGACAGGGACTGAGCAGGAGGTCGCTCCAGCCCAAGAGCCCCTGGTGACGGCTTCCGGCTCTGATCTCACAGCCGAGTGCAGCAGTGGGCTGTACACAGAGTCGTGGGGCTACATCTCCAGCCTGGAGTATCCCCGGCCCTACCCGCCTGATTTGCGCTGCAACTACAGCATCCGGGTAGAGCGGGGCCTCACCCTTCACCTCAAGTTCCTGGAGCCGTTTGAAATAGATGACCACCAGCAAGTGCACTGTCCCTATGATCAGCTCCAGGTATAGCCATCCTACCCCACTGAAAGACCCCTTCCTCTCCCTCCCATGCCCGCTTGGCTCATCTCATGCCTATTTCCTCCTGGATCCTCCAGCAACAGGGGCAGGATGACCAGCCATCATGCAAGGGCTGGGCAGGTTCCTACAAAACTGGAAGTGAAACTTCAGCTGAAAACATACACACGGCAGGATTCCACCACCACCACCTCCCTGGCCACCGGGCTGACACCCACGCAGCCCCGTCTAAAAATGTCCTAGCTGGAGAAATAACCCTCCCTCCTCCCCCATCAGATCTACGCCAACGGGAAGAACATCGGCGAGTTCTGTGGGAAGCAAAGACCTCCCGACCTGGACACCAGCAGCAATGCTGTGGACCTGCTGTTCTTCACAGATGAGTCGGGGGACAGCCGGGGCTGGAAGCTGCACTATACCACAGAAAGTAAGCTTCCTAGGCTGGGGCTGGAGCTCAGCGTAGAGCCTGTGCTTCGCATGCACAAGACCATTGGCTTCATCCCCAGCATCAAAATAAAAATATATACATGAATAAAGTTCTGAGGGGCTTCCTGCTGGCCAGCAATGGGGAAAGGGTGGGCAGAAGGAAAGCCAAGTCAGCCTGGAACAAGCATGCCCCCTGATCTCCCCAACAGTCATCAAGTGCCCCCAGCCCAAGCCCCTGGACAAGTTCACCATCATCCAAGAACTGCAGCCTCAGTACCAGTTCCGTGACTACTTCATTGCCACCTGCAAACAAGGGTACCAACTCGTGGAGGTAAGAGCCCCAGGCTGAGGGCATAAAGCCAGCCCAGCACCCCCGGAGGATGTCCACAGCAGGCCTAGGCTCATGCACATCTGGAATCATTGAGGTCTGAGCTGGAAGAGTCACCAGGTCTACCAGCTCTCAAACTTGACTGCACTCAAGAGATTTTTTTTTTAAATACTTATATCTGGTCCCCCAGTAGCTACTCTGATCCCATGAATCTATAGTGCATGACCCTATAATCCATCAGGATTATTTAAAATTACCCAGGTGATTCTGATATGAAGCCAAATTTAAGGACTACTGGCCCAGACCAATCACTCTGTAGAAAAGGCAGGGTGGAGATGGAGCATCATATAATGATTTGGTACAGTAAGTATTAGGACCCAAATCTCCTGCCTCCTGCTCCAGGACTCTTCTGCACATTAGTAGTCTAACCCCAAGCCCATTAACCTGTCCCCAGCTTTGCAGACTCAGTGGTTTTATCGATCAGCCATTGTCACAAAAACTGGTGCTGCTTTTTAAATATACAATTGGCTGAGTGTGGTCACCCACACCTGAAATTCCAGCAAATCAGGAGGCTAAGGCAGGAGGATCACAAGTTCAAGGCTGGCATCAGCATCTTAGCAAGACCCTCAGCAACTTAGCAAGATCCTGTATCAAAATAAATTTTTAAAAGGACTGGGAAGGTAGTTCAATGGTGAGGTGTCCCTGGGTTCAATACCCAGTACCCAAATAAATAAATAAAAATTTTAAAAAGAGGTGCTGGAGTGGTGGCTCAGCAGTTATAGCACTTGCCTGGCATGCATGAAGACATGAGTTCAAACCCCAGCACCATGTACACAACAAAATGTTGGAGCAATGAAAGCCACATAAATAACTAAATAGAATTGATTCTCTCTCTTTCTCTCTCTCCTCTCTCCACTCTCTCTGTCTCTATCTATCTATCTCACTGTCCCTCTCTGAATGTGGTAGAGTGACCCAGGATTCAATCACCAGTGTGGAAGGAAGGAAGAAAGGAAGAAAGAAAAAAAGATATTATAATCTAGAAGAGAAAATGTGATACAGGGCATTGCAAGGACAGAGAAACATCAGTCTGCTCCAGAGCCCTTCTTTTTTTTTTTTTTTAAGAGTGGGACAAAGAAAGAGAATAGAGAATTAACTTAATTTTTTTTCCCATCTGGCCTTTGTTTCTCCCTCACTTAGTTGTGTATGTAGTGCTGGGGTTTGAACCCAGGTCCTCATGCATGCCAGGCAAGCGCTTCAGTCCCAGAGCCGTTTTTTAATTTCAGTACATAAACACGCATCCAGGCTTCTGGGGGTTTTTTGTTTGTTTCTTCTTTCTTTGTTTTCCCTTTTTGAAATTACAAATCTTGGAGATTTAGTGGGAAGAGGCAAGAGTCTAGAGGGAAGATTACTGGATGCACCAAACAGCGCTGGCTCCAACTTTCTGCTGAGTCAGTATTCCATCTGTGGCTCTGGACAGAGAGGTCTGGCGAGGGGGAAGAAAGAGGAGGCACGTGGAGGAGCAGCTGAGGTCCGAGAGCTTGAAAGCTGACCTCAGACTCCCTACTGCTCCTATGTGGGGCAGTGCAGGGAGGCCAGCTGTGTGCCTCCTAGTCTAACAACACCCGTCACCTTTGCTCCTACAGGGGAACCAGGCGCTGCTGTCCTTCACAGCTGTCTGCCAGGATGATGGCACGTGGCATCGGGCCATGCCCAAGTGCAAGAGTAAGTCACAATTCAGGGGTGTGTCAACCCCCATTTCTCAGCCCTGGGGGCCTGAGCTGAAAAGGAAAGAGGGGATACAGACGAGGCTCTCTCCAAAAGACCCTTCCCCTGATTTGCCCTTTGAAGCCTAAGGCCAACTCAGGAGCCGCTGAGCCCGATCTCAGCAGGACGGACAGGCTCTATGACACCAAATTTCACTCCATCCAACTCCCGTCCTTCGCAAGTGCCCTGCTCACTGACTGTTTCTCTTAAGTGTCTCGCCTGTTCTGTAGGCAGACAACTCCCGTTCCCCCTACCGAAGCTCCATGCAGCCATTTCTCAGCTCTCACACAACCCTGTGTTCTCCCCCAGTCAAGAACTGTGGGCAGCCCCGAAGCCTGTCTAACGGGGACTTCCGTTACATCACCACAAAGGGGGTGAACACCTACGAGGCCCAAATCCAGTACTACTGCCATGAGCCATATTACAAGATGCATACCAGAGCCGGCAGCAGCGAGTCCGCGCGAGGTAGGACTGACACCAATGAGTCTTCTCCCCTTTACGTCCTTTAGGGACGTCCTCTGAGGTTTCTTCCCATAAAATCCCTAGGGAATGAATGTAGATTGACATATCTTCCCAGATAATTTAGACTTTGGGGGCCTAAATTAGTGTGTAGAGGAGTCTAGTAGGTTTGAAGAAGGAGGTACTTAAGCTGATGCAAAAAGATTTGAACCTCATAAACTGTCAGCTCCTTCTCACCACTACCACCCCGCCACCACCACTACCATCACTACCACTAACTGTAACACCACCACCATCACCACCAACAGCATCAACACCAGCACAATTACTATTACACAAGCACTATTACTGCTAATAACCACCACCATCACCAGCACCACCACCATTATCACCAGCAACAGCATTACCATCACCGTCATCACTATCAATACACCATTACCAATGCCAATTCCACCAGTATCACCAACACTACCATTACTACCACCATCACCATCACCACCAACACCATTACCACCACATCATTATCACCAGCAGCAGCACTACCACCATTACCATCATTACTACCATCACCATCAATACACGATTACCAATACCACCAGTACCACCAACACTACCATTACTACCACCATCACCATCACCACCACCACAGTTACAATGAGACTTGCCCCTCCTTCTTCCCACACAGGATGAATATTGCAATTATTTTGCATTTAAGTCTACTTAATGACTCTCAAACTCAACTAGGGATGTCTTGAAAACTTTTTTTCAATTAAAAAAAAATCAAGGCTGGAGGTATAGATCAGTGGTAAAGCACTTGCCTAATATGTGTGAGGCATTCATTGTAACAGGTTTGAAACATGTAAAACAAATCCCATCATTATGTACTACCATAATGCACCAATGAAAAGAAAAAAATACTGGGTAACATATGATATTCATTAAAATTAGGCTTTGGAGTCAGTCAACCCTCACTTGTCATGTTGGTTCTGGTGCTTAGAGATTCCGTGACCATCCTGGGCACAGTGGTGCATTTCTATGATTCCAGAGACTTGGGAGGCTGAGGCAGGAGGATCACAAGTTTGAGGCCACCCTCAACAATTTAGCAAGTCCCTAAGCAACTTAGTGAGACCCGTCTCAAAATAAAATATTAACAAGGTTAGAGATGAGGATTAAAAGGCTTAGCTCAGTGGTAAAGCACTCCCAGGTTCTATCCCCAGTACCAATAAATAAATAAACAGTACTGTGATGTTATGCAAATTATTTAAACTCAGTTTCCTCATCTATAAATTGAGGATAATACCTGAAAGAGTCACTGTGGTGCTTAAATGAGATAATGCAGACAAAGTGCTTAGCCAAAAGCATGGCACATTGTCAGCATGCAAAAAAAAATGTAGCTACCATTATTATCTCTTGTTTGTCCCACTATCAAGATGTGTCACTAGCTGGGCATGGTGACACACACCTGTAATCCCAGCGGCTGAGGCAGGAGGATTACAAATTTGAGGCCAGCCTTAGCAATTTAGTGAGGCCCTAAGCAACTTAGTGATACCCTGTCTTAAAATAAAAAAATAAACAGGGTTTGGGATGTGGCTTAGTGGTAAAGTTTCAATCCTCAGTATCAAAAAAAAGCCTGACTGATAAGATTTGGATATATTACTTTGGTTTTATGACTACTTTCTTTTTTTCTTTCTGGTACCAGGGATTGAACCCAGGGCACCTAACCACAGAGCCACATCCCTAGCTCTTTTCTTTCTTTCTTTTTCTTTCTTTCTTTCTTTCTTTCTTTCTTTCTTTCTTTCTTTCTTTCTCTTTCTTTTCTTTTCTTTTATTAAAGAGAGATAGGGACAGCCAAAGAGAAAGAAAGAGAGAATCGATTTTGTTAGGTGTTTCTTGTGGCTTTTGTTGCTCCAACACTCAGTTGTGTACGTGGTGCTGGGGTTCAAAACCCGGTCCCTGTGCGTGCCAGGCAAGTGCCCTAACCGCTGATCCACTGCTCCAGCCCTCCGCATCTATTTTTATGTTTTATTTTGAGACAGGGTCTCGCTAAGTTGCTTAGGACCTTGCTAATTTGCAGAGGTTGGCTTTGAACTCATGATCCTCTGTCTCAGCCTCCTGAGTCACTGGGGTTACAGGCATGAGCCACGCAGCCAGCGGTTCTATGACTGCTTTCACAAATAGACCTCACGCCAAACATATAGTTAAGTATTTTAATTTTTTTCCACTTGATGTCAAAACAGAAATATATGTAGGAGCCTCCTACCATTTTGACATTTTATCCTTGCAGATTTGAACAGTGTAACTTGATCCTTGTCCATGTTGATTCCTTATCTCCACTCTCCCTATAACAACACACTCTGTGCTCACCCGCTTCTGCAACCTGGCTTTCTTGCCCTTGACCTCCCGCCCTGATTATAGCTCCTTCTCACTTCAGGGTTGTACACCTGCACAGCCCAGGGCATCTGGAAGAACGAACAGGAGGGAGAGAAACTTCCTCGGTGTTTGCCAGGTGAGTGGAAACCCTCTGGGGTCGTCCTGGATTCCAATACAGCCCTCCATGAACTCAGAAGAAGCCACACACAGGAAGGAGACTGTGTGAGGGAAGAGACAGTTTAGCTGGAAGTGGAGAACAAAGATGAGTGAGGGAAATGGAGAAACGTGAGCGATGAGGAGGAATGTGCCAGGACAAGGGAAGAGAGGCACAGAGAACTGGCTTGGTCCTCACGGTCCAGCCTTATCCCTGAACAGAGGGGGAATCAAGGAATAAATACAAGAAAAATCGCAGGGGAAAAAATGAACAAGGAGGAGGAGAAGCTGCTCACAATAGGCTGAGAATGGAGTGTGAGAATGGAGGAGAAAGGGGAAGGCAAGAGCCAAAGAGAAGGGAGGAAGGGAACTGACTGAGCTCAGGAGGGAGGAGGGCAGGACCGGGGCTGACGGGCCTTGTCCTCTCTGTCTCTCTCCTCCAGTGTGTGGGAAGCCCCTCAACCCCGTGCAGCAGAAGCAGCGCATCATTGGAGGGCAGAAAGCGCAGCTGGGCAACTTCCCCTGGCAGGCGTACACCAACATCCACGGGCGAGGTGGCGGGGCCCTGCTGGGTGACCGCTGGATCCTCACGGCTGCCCACACTCTCTATCCCAAGGACCACAACACAGAAAGCAACGCCACCGTGGATGTGTTCCTGGGCCACACCAATGTGGCCGAGATCATGAAACTAGGCAATCACCCCGTCCGCAGGGTCAGCATCCACCCGGACTACCGTCAGGATGAGTCCCACAATTTTGAGGGGGACATCGCCCTGCTGGAGCTGGAGAACAGTGTCACCCTGGGCCCCAACCTCCTCCCCATCTGCCTCCCCGACAACGAGACCTTCTATGATAAAGGTCTCATGGGCTATGTCAGTGGCTTTGGGATAACAGAGGAGAAGATTGCTTTTGACCTCAGGTTTGTGCGCTTACCTGTAGCCGAGCGAGCGATGTGTGAAAGGTGGCTCCAGGAAAAACAGAGCAAGGATGTGTTCTCTGAAAACATGTTCTGCACGGGTGACCCATCTCTCAAGCAGGACGCCTGCCAGGGAGACAGCGGAGGTGTTTTTGCAGTGAGGGACCCCAGCAGCGATCGCTGGGTGGCCACGGGCATCGTATCCTGGGGCATTGGGTGCAGTAAGGGATATGGCTTCTATACCAAACTTCTCAACTACGTGGACTGGATCAAGAAAGAGATGGAGGAGGAGGGCTGAGCCCAGACTTCCCAAGGTTGGAATCCAGTGTGCAGTGCATAAAACAAAATGATCCGACCCTGGGTGACAACCACTAAGAACCCACATTAAATTGCTAATGCAGAAAGGTGCTGTGTGGAATTCATCTCTCTCTCTCATTTTATTGCCTGATTTTGTCTTTTGGTTTTGGCTTGGAGGTCAAACCCAGGTCCTCACAGGTGCAAAGCACATGCTCTATCACTAAGCTACACTGCTAGCCCATATATTCTCAAGTTTGTTTTTTTTTAAAGAGAGAAGGACAGGGCTGGAGCGGTGGCTCAGCGGTTTCGGCGCTTACCTTGCATGCGCGAGTATGCGGGTTCAAACCCCAGCACCATGTACACAATGAAGTGTGTGAGCAACAAAAGTCCATGAGAAACCAAATAAAATTGATTCTGTCTTTCTCTCTCGCTGTCCCTCTCTCTTTCTTTAAAAAGAGAGAGAGAGAGAGAGAAGGACAGTGAGAGAAAGAGAGACAGAGAGAATCAAATTTTATTGAGTTTTTCACATGCTTTAGTTGCTCTGACAGTTGTGTACGTGGGTTGCTGGGGTTTGAACCCGTATACTTGCGCATGCTAGGCAAGTGCTGTAACCACCGAGCCACCACTCCAGCCCCCAAATTCTCAATTTTATAACATCAACCATATTCTTTACCCAAAACAAATCAAAGCATGCCTTTCATTTGTCTAAGGATTACAAGGGCTATACTTATTAATCTCTGCTTACATTTCCTTTTTCAAGTTTACATCATTGGGAAACTAAATAAAATCTTTTCCAAATAAAAATTTATGAGACATTCTGGAGTGTAAAATGAATTAAAAGTGATATTTAATCAACACAACACATTTAGTAAAGTCATGTTTAAAATATTTGCCTTAGGAAGACAATAAGAACAATTTACAATTAATGTCAAAAATAACAACATATCAGGAATTCAGGATTTATCTCAGTTCCAAAGTACTTGCCTAGTACATGTAAGGCCCTGGATTCAATCCTCAGCACTGTAAAAATTAAAAATAGTCAGAAAAGGGCTGGAGCGGTGGATCAGTTGTTATGATGCTTGCCTGACATGTGTGAAGACATGGGTTTGAACCCCAGCACCACAAATACAACCGTCAGGAAAATAAAAATCAGACAAAAAACTAAATAAAATTGATTTCTCTCTCTCTCCCTCTCTCTCTTTAAAGAAAATAGAAAAAATAACAATATATTTCTGTGTTTCATTTTGATTGTACACTAGCAAAAAGCCCTAATTCTCCCACATACATAGTTGTAAATACAACAGATTTTTTAAAGCTCATCTTCCAAATTCTAAATCATTTCTTAAAGAAAGAGTATTATAACATTATGTGTGTGTGCTATAAAATTTTTGTCTCCAAGTTGAATCACCAACATTTTAAAATAACCTGGAATTTGTTGTTGTTTTTTGTTTTTGTTTTTGTCTGTTTGTTCGTTTGTGGTACTGAGAATGGAACCCTGGTATACTTTTCCACTGAGTTATATCCCTAGCACTTTTTTATTTTTGAAACAGGGTCTCACTAAATTGTCGAAGCAAGCCTCCAACTATTTTTTTTTCTTTTTGTAAAGGGGATTGAACCTAAAAGCAATGAATTGCTGAGCCACATGTCCAGCCCTTTTTATTTTTTTTATTTTGAGATAGGGTTTTGCTAAACTTCTTAGGGCCTTCTAAGTTGCTGAGGCTTGTCTCCAACTTGCTATCCTCCTGTCCCAGTCTCCCAGGTAGCTGGGATTATAACGGCACCGCACCAGGCAGGCCTTCAACTTTCAATCCTCCTGCCTTAGCCTCCCAAATTATTGTCTGGCAATAACTTCCATTATTTAAGAGATTATTAAAGAGCTGGAGGAGGTGACACCCACCTGTAATCCCAGCACCTGGGAAGACTGAGAAAGAAGGATCTTACCCAGCCTCAGCAATTTAGTGAGACCCTGTCTCAAAATAAAAACTAAAGGGCTGGAGTGGTGGCTCAGCAGTTGGAGCACTTGGCTGGCATGTGCGAGGACCTGGGTTCGAACCCCAGCACCACATACACAACTAAGTGTTAGAGAAACAAAGGCCAGATGAAAAAAAAAAAAGTTAATTCTCTTCCTCTCACTCTCTCTCTCTCCCTTTAAAAAAAATAAAAAATAAATAAAAAATAAAAAGGCTTGGGGATGTAGCTTGGTGGTAGAGCACTCCTCAGTTCAATTCCCAGTACAAAATAGATAAAAGAGGCTGGAGCCGTGGCTCAAGGGTGACTGAGCAGTGGCTCAGTGGTTACGGTGCTTGCTTTGATGCACAAGTAGTGGATTGAACCCCAGCACTACATACACAACCAAGTGTTGGAGCAACGAAAGCCACATGAAAAACTAAATAAAATTGATTCTCTCTCTCTCTCACTGTCCCTCTTTTACAAACAAACAAACAAAAAAAGATAAAATATCTATTTAAACGTCAGAAAAGGACTCAAAGCTTGGAATAAGCATTACAATAAAACATTACGGGAGCTGGAGCAGTGGTTGTGGCGCTTGCCTGGCATGCGCAAGTATACCAGTTTGAACCCCAGCACCATGTACACAACGAAGTGTCCAAGGGATGAAAGTTACATGAAAAACTAAATAAAAAATTGCTTCTCTCTTTTTCTCTCCCTCTCTCTCTCTCTCACTGTCCCCTCTTTCTTTTTTTAAAAGTATTAAGATACTCTTTTTAAAAAAAAAAAAAGAGAGGATGACAGTGAGAGAGAGACAGAATCAATTTTTATTGAGTTTTTCACATGGCTTTTGTTGTGCTGACACTTAGTTGTGTACATGGGTGCTGGGGTTTGAACCCGTATACTTGTGCATGCCGGGCAAGTGCCTCAACCGCCGAGCCACCGCTCCAGCACCTGTCTCCTCTTTCTTTTCTTTTCTTTTCTTTTCTTTTCTTTTCTTTTCTTTTCAAGAGAGAGGGACAGTGAGAGAGACAGAAAGAAACAACTCTATTGAGTTTTTCACATGGCCTTTGTTGCTCCAACACTTAGTTGTGTACCTGGTGCTGGGATTTCAACCTGGGTCCTCGTGCTTCCTAGTCAAGCACTGAAACCGCTGAGCCACCGCTCCAGCCCTGTCCCCTCGTTCTTAAAAACAAAATTATTAATGTGATCGCACAAGTGGCTGTTGGGAACTTGCTTGAACGACCTAACACATTAACTTCATTACAGAGTGAAAACATTCCCAAGCAAGGATGAGTTTATAAATCCTTTTCCAGTCTGCAGTCTCTTATCCAACACCCTCAGGGCCAAGTGCTTTTCAATACTCAGGATCCTACAGGTCTTAGGAACGTAATATCCTGTTGTGTCATATCCCTTGCAGGTTTCAAGGCAGTGCTCTGTAATAAAAACAGATGAATGGCTCCTTGGAAAAACATTGAAATATTCACAGTCAGTGAGGTAAAGCTACCCATCAGTTCAGGTCAGATTTTTCCAACAAAAAGTTTCATTATCAAACTTAATGAAAAAATTTTTGGTGTTTAGAGCATTTCAGATTTCAGGAAATGACAAAAGAAAACCTTTTCTCATAGTCTACACAACATCATACATAAGTGGTGTGTAATATATTTGAGGAGTATAAGTTTTCTGCTGTGTTTTGGTTTTGTTTTAAAGAGAGAGAAAGAGAGAGAAAAAGAGAGAATCAATTTTATTCAGTTTTTCATGTGGCTTTCATTGCTCCAACACTTTGTTGTGTTTGTGGTGCTTGTATCCGAACCCACGTCCTCATGCATGACAGGCAAGCACTTGAACTGCTGAGTCACCACTCCAGCCCCTGTTTTATTAATGGTTCGAAATATTTCCAAAAGTGAAGCATCTTCAGGACTTCCCTGGAGACAGGAGTGGAGGAGATGGAGGTGATAAAAACAAAAACATTGAAAAATATTGTTTCTAAGGTTACTAGGCAAATTTAAGATTCTGGGTCTCTCATCCTTTTTTTTCTTTTTTTTTCCCTCCTCCTCTCCCCAGCACTGGGGCTTGAACCCAGGGTCACCTTACCACTGTGCTACATTGCTAGGCCTTTTTAATTTTTATTTTGAGACAAGGTCTTGATAAGTTGCAAAGGCTGGCCTCAAATGTAGGATCCTTTTGCCTCGTCTCCTGAGTCACTGGGATTATAGGTATCTGCCACCACACCCAACAGTAAGTAGTCTTACTCTTTAAGCACACTGGATTGGAAAAATATGGATAAAACTCAGTGCTCTATGAATACACAGTTCACAGAGAAAAAAAATACAAGATAGCACTTAACTTCACTCATAAAAAGTAAACTTTTTATGTAAACCTCAGTAAAACATCATCTTTCCACCTGTAAGATTGGCAGAGATAACATGCTACACTGGGGAAGATGAAGAGACAAGGTCTCTCACTCACGGTGTTTTTTGGAATGTAAAAATTCTTTGGTGAGTGCCCTGGTGAGAAAAATCACTGAGGGTGGAGAAAGGAAAGAGCTCATTGAGGGAAGAGTGCTCAGCAATCTCGAAGAACTGGGAGGAGCGCCCGATCAATTTTATTTAGTTTTTTATGTGGCTTTCATTACTCTGACACTTTGTTGTGTGCTACTGTTCAAATCTGCGTCCTTGCGCATGCCAGACGAGCACCATAACCACTGAGCCACTGAACTGCAATCTTCCTGCCTCAGTCTCCCATGCTGCTAAGATCACAGGTGTGCACCACCACGACCAGCTACACTGAAACTGCCAAAAATTAAAATAGGAATGGTGTTATGATGACACTGAACTGGAAACCAAGATTAAAAGCAATGAGAGAAATAACCCAGGTTTCAGGAGAGGACCACATTGATGAACAGGCATGGATAAAACAGTCCAAGCATATGAGCTTCAAAACTGAGATGCTGGGGGGAGAAGAAGGAGAGAATGGTCAAATGCTGTCAGGTCCAGGAAAATCAAGACTGTTGGGGGGGGAAAATTATAGTCATCAATAGAGAGAGATGCAGGAGGGCACAGTAGATCAGAGAACTGTCTCTGGTCAAACCGCCTGGATATTTTCCATCCATAGATCTTAGCAAATTACTTCATCTCTCTGAACCTCTGTTTCTTCTTCTAAAAAATGAAAGTAATAATTGTGGGTACAATTTCATACAAATATTAAAGATTGAAGTGGGAAGACACAAGTAACAGGCTTAACACAGTCACAGGCACGTTGCAAGTGATCCTGAGGAGATATCCTTCTGCTACCTCACAGCCTTAACGTCCACCATCAGAGAGCAGGATCCTTCTTTGTGACTGTGATCTTGGGTGGTAAATTTCTCCCTCCCAACACACTTTTTAGTTAGTTTGCTATATGCTATGGTTTGAATATGTTCTCCAAATTTCATGTATTGGAATTGTTTCCTTTCTCTTATTT
>PVKS010031123.1:0-23722 GCA_004027875.1 Aplodontia rufa
CAGATAAGATGTAATGCTTTATAATCTAATATCTTTTTTTAGAGTTATAAAGGGAAAGGGAAGGGAGGGATAAGGGAGGGTAATTGGGGGGGGCACTTCTGGAGATAATTGCAATATCCAAAATATTTACACATTTTATACACATTTTATATTATTTTGTTAAAATCATGTAAGGTTGTTCAAAAAATAAAAAAAAAAATAAAAAAAAAATAAAAAAAAAAACAAAATGGAGCATAACCTTAAACAGAAAATGTAAAGAAATTCATAGAAAATCACATGGGAAAAAAAATTCAAAGTGAACTTGGAAATGGGGTTGATTATTTTAGATAAAACAACCAATTAATTATCTATGAAAGAAAAAAGAATATGTTATACCACATTAATGCTTTTTAAAGTCTACTTTCTGAAAGATATTCACTAGAATAAGAAGTGAAGTGAGACACTGGAACAGGACGTTTGAAACAGAAAACCTAACAAAGAATAGTGTAATTGCTGATGTTATGTGTCAATTTGATTAGTTCATGGTGTGCCCACATATTGGGTTAAAAATTTTCCCTGCATGTCTGTATAAAGGTGTTGATATGTAAGAATTATATTTGAGGGGCTGGAACCATGGCTCTGTGTTTATAGTATTTGGCTGGCATGTGCGAGGATGCAGGCTTGAGCCCCAATACCAGGTACACAACAAAGTGTGGGAGCAAGGAAAGCCACATGAAAAACTAAATAAAACTGATTCAATCTCTCCCTCTCACTGTCCCTCTCTACTTTAAAAAAAGAGATTCTTATTTGAATTGGAGGAATCAGTAAAGCACATCACCCTCCCCAATATAAATTGGATAATGCATCATCCAATATGAAGAGTTGGAGTAAAATATGAAGGAAGAAGGAATTTGCAACTATTATTGCCTGATTGCTTGAGCTGGGACTTCAGACTGTTGCTCTTGGACTGTAATTCCACCATTAACACCTCTGATTTTGACATTCAAAAATGAACTACTTTACACCATAGCCTTTCCTGTGTCTACAACTTGTAGATGGTTAACTATAAAATTTCTCTTTATCCAACATGATCTGAGAAAATTTCTTCTAATAGGTTTCTCTTTCTTTCTTTCTCTCTTCTTCCTTTCTCCTTTTATTTCTCTCTCTCTCTCTCTCTATCTAGTCATTGGTTACAATTCTCTGGAGAACCTTGAATAGAACTTACTGCTTCACATATCTTACAATACATAACTTAAAACAAAAACAAAATTCAATAGCAATGGAAAATCTATTTTTAATTGGTCAAAAAACCAGAATACACACTTCATGAAAGATGATATACAGATGGAAATTAGGATATGAAATAATTTTCAATATCATTTGTCATTAGAGAGATGACATTTTAAAAAAATTCAGACACTACTACGCACCTATTTAAATAGCCAGAAATCAAGAGTACTGAAAACACATGCTGGCAAGTATATAGAGCAGCAAGATTCTCATTGTTGGTGTGAGGGAACATTGTACATACACAGTAGAAGACAGTTTGACAGTTTCTAATGAAACTAACCCTACTCATACCATGTGATCTGGCAGTCTCACTCCCTGGCATTTACTGAAATGAGTTGAAAACTGATGTTCACATAAAAACCTTTGCACAGAAGTTTATAACAATTTTATTTATAGTCATCAAAATTTAGAGGCAATCGATACATCCTTCAGTAAGTGAATATGTACATAACTGGAGTTACCTCCAGATAATGGAATATTAGACATCACTAACTATCAAGTTATGAAAAGATAACTGGAAGCATAAATGGATGTTATTAGGTGAAAGAGAACAATGCAAATGGGCATCTCCTACTATTTCAAATATATAACATTCTGGAAGAGGCAGAACTGTCAAGACAGTTTTTTTTTCCCTTAAAGTAGTGTTTTCTAGACATTGGCACAAAGAAAGAATAATGAATAGGCAGATAAAAGATGATTTTTAATGCATTGAAACTATTTTACATGACATAATGGGGACACAGAACTCATAGAATGCACAACACCAACAGTGAGTCTAAATGGGAACCCTGACTTCAAGTGACAGCCATGTGTGGAGGTCACCTCCTCAGTCTTGGGGAGGATGTTGGTGGTGGGGAGGCTGCATGTGTAGAAGCAGGGAGTGCATGGGAATTCTCTGTACTTCTCAGTTTTGCTGTGAGCGAACCTAAGACTGCTCTAAAAACAGTCTGTTCTAAAGGGAAAAAGAAGAGTTACTATGCCAGCCGCTCTCCAGGCCTCTGTTGTCATGCATCTGCTTTCAGGTCAGAGGGGAATAACCTTTCCTGGACTGTGCTTCTGTGGGAAGTTCACTGCAGCATCCATATTACCCATGGGGCCCTAGGTGAGGTCCTGGCTCAGCACATGCAGCCAGGCCTTCTTTAAGAAACTTGGGCGTTCCCCGGATCCGGAGACACTAGCTTCTGAGAAGCGTAGTCAGTTCTGGACATGACCTTTTCCTTCCTTGAGAAAACTGAACTGACAAATATCTTTGGATTTTGTTGTTAAATATTTGTCCCATAAAAGAAGAGAGGGATCTGCACTTGAATGAAATCACTGAGGCCCACAGGACACAACAGGGGATTTCACTGTTTCCCCTTCTCTAACCCTCTTCTGACAAACTTTCAAATCATACCTTAAAGAGATCTCTATCATTTTCCTTTGTAAGGATGGGTGATTGGTTTTATATTCAGATATTTATATATTGAAAAACATCATTTTACTGATTATGCTATGCAAAGTTATCCTGTACAACATCCTCATACTTCTCCGCATATAAGGCAATGTCCATTTATAATTTATTCTTCTGAGAAAAAACATCTTTATTTTTCCTCAAATACTAAAAAGTATACATCTTTCCTCCAAAATATTTTTGTAAATCATTTGATAACTCATTCCTTCAGTAATTCAGTGACTACTTATGCAATTATCATATATGATAAAATATTGTTCTTTTTAATAAAAAGGCCTGAGGCTTTTTCATTTGTGTGAATTAAATGAATTATTTATTATCATATTATTAAAATTTATTGTGATAAGAATAATTTTTCTTTTTATTTAGCTTCAGGAAAGTTTTCCTGTATGTCCTCCATTACATGTTCACAATATTTAAAGTCCTGTGATCTTTTTTCCTGGTGCTGGAAGCTATCCTCTCAAAGTCATTATACAGTCAATCCAATCAATAAAAAAACAAAAGAAGCCCCTCACTCCACCAGTGGATTCAAAAACTTTGGGAAGGGAATAGGAAGGATATCAAGGACACCGGAGGGAGGGAATATGGGAGAATCAATGCAGAGGGAAACCTTCGACTTCCATGAGAAGTCCATTTAACATGGGGGTTTAATAGGAGGGAACATGGAACCATAGGGAACCTAAGGGGGTAAACCGTGGAATGGCCTTAACCTTGGCATGCTTTGTGATTATGCGTTTATTCTTGATTGTTTGATAATGATTCCCTCCTAATTGTAAGCCCATATTTAACCAATAAAAAAAAAGAAAAAAGAAAAAAGAAGAAGGAGATGTGGGTTAGTGCCCTGTGTATCCTTTCTCTCATATGTGGGAGCTAGAGAATAAAAAATTAAAAGGCTAGAATCTCATGAAAAATAGAGTGGAGAAGAGTAGGATAAAAGAAGGGAACTCAGAGAAGGAGGGAGGGGAGAGGGAAATGTTGGGGAGCAAAATTGACCAAATCGTATTATTTTATTGTGCACAAATGAATACGTAACCAAGAATTCAACTATTAAGTGATTACAATGCACCAACTAAAAGGCAGATGTTTTTAAAAAGTGATTGATCTTTTCAAATTTAAAGACTCTTTTTTTTTACCTTAAGCATACAACTCCATTTTTTCTGTTGTATCAAGAAATTGTCTCTGATTGTATTCTAGCTTCCACATATGAGAGAAAACATTCAGCCCTTGAGTCTCTGACTCAGGGATATATCACTCAGCATAATATTTTCCATCTCCACCCATTTGGCTGCAAATACCATCATATCATTCTCTCTAATAGCAGAGTAGAACTCCATTGTATGTATGCATCACAGTTTTTGAATCTACTTGTCCAGAGAGGGGTATCTGGCTAAGCTAAATAATAACTTCAACATGGGTGAATGTTTACGGAGCAGGTGGAACCATGGCTATGATGTTGGGAGGTGAAGGGAGAGGGCAGAGAGGGAAGGGAGGAATTGGGAGGATATCAAGGCACCTGTAGGGACAGAGTAGGGAAGTTATCAATCCAGTTGGGAACCCTCAATGCCCATGAGAAGCCCAACTAACCTGGGAATAAAGTAGGGGAAATATGGGAACAGGAAGAACTCAAATGAGGGCAACCTTGAATTGGCATCAGCCTTGACTGGGGTTTCTTTGTCAACATCCATGTGTTCATGAATGTGTAAAAATGACTAACTCCAATATGTAAGACTATGTTAAACGAAGAGAAAAATAAACTAAAATATGAAATTTAAAAAAAAGAAATTGTGTGGAAAATGTTTGATAAACATTATAGTTTGCAGTTTTAAAATGACAACTTCCAATGAATCACAGTGATAACTAAACGAATGTGAGTTGAATAGGATTCATTTTTGTCTTTCTCAAAGATAATATGATACAAATATTTTAAACAAAAATAAAATGTTTCTTAAATGAAAAATATTTGAAAAAGTTTATACATTTATAGATATATATTCATAAGTACATAAATATAAGTATATACATATAAATACACATGATAGATCTAATCTAGGAAATAAAGTTTAGAGTTTATGATTTAATAGCCTCTACATTAACTTGATCCTCTGTAAAGGGTGCTTTGGTTTTAAATTTAAAACTACTGGCAGAGCTATTGAACTTTCTGCGGAGAGGACAGGATGTTTATATAAGCCTTATCAAAATGGGTATAGATATATTTCATGCCTTCATCCAATCAAAGTATCCATCATGAAGAACATGCTGTCCTTAGCGCTATAGAATAAAGAATTGGACTTGTGACTTCTAGACTTAATTTCATCTCCTTATTTTGCTAAAACACAAAGGTCTATTCTTCATAAATACGTTTTCTGGAAAATATGCAGTGTTGTGTTGATATATTTTTAAAAGCCTTTTCCTGAAATATTCATCCAAGTTCCTACACTCCTCCAATATTTTCCATCATCAAACTTTAACAACTCTGAGGAAAATTAACCTCTGCTTAAATCAATAAAGCCTTTTAAGTGGCGTTTTTTAGAACAATGATGAAATTCTCAGCACACCAGCAGAAAGAATCAATGTGGGCAGAAAGCTGATCATGAGGGGCCATTGACCCCTAAAAATGTGGACTGGTAGTTATCTTAATTGCTCAAAAAAAGAATGGTTAGGGACATATGCTTGTAAAGAAATATCTCCGTGAGACACTTTTAGTGCATTTTAAAAACACTGGTTTTCTCAAAAGTGTGGTTTTCTTTTTAAAAAAAATTCTATTTAAAAAGTCATTTCTTAGATCAGTAGAGTGGAGAGAAGGGAACTGGAGGGATGGAGTGAAGAGGGGATGGGGAGGGGAAGTACTAGGGAGTGAATTAGAGCAAATTATATCCCATGCTTTTGTAATTATGTCAAAATGAATCCTAATGTGATGTATAAGTAAAAAGAGCCAATAAAAGACATTTCTTAAAACAAAAATGAATTAATATATCAAGGTAGCTTCTCATGTAACATAAAACACACACTGATATTTAAAATGTGTGTCTTACAGGAGTCATTAGAACTGCCTTACATAACATGGACAGAGAAGCCAGAGAACACTACTCCGTGGTCATTCAAGCCAAAGACATGGCTGGGCAAGTTGGAGGGCTTTCTGGATCTACAACAGTCAACATAACCTTGACCGACGTCAATGACAACCCACCAAGGTTTCCACAGAGTATGTATCTGTTTGCTAGTATTTGAACTTTTCACTATGCACTCAAAGAAAACAAAAAGAAATCCCTGGATATACAGTGCTATGTTGGCTTCAGTGGGAATATTGTTTTTGTTGTATTCTTCTTTGCTTTTACCTCGCACCAATAGTCAAAATAAAGAAATCACTCAACATATTGTTTCCTGAACCTGAAAAATAACAGACTCCAGGCTTAAAATGTGAATTTCTGTTGGCATCAAAGTTGACAGTTAGAAATGGTCTATTGGTATACAACCATATACTTATTAAAATAGTTACACATTATTACAGCACTCATGGAGATGTTCACACTACATTTTATTATGATAAATTTACAAATGTAGTATTATTATTCCATGTGTATAATGCGTGACTTAAATGTATTTGAGAGCTCCTTTATGTTATGAATGAATGCTGCACATGCATCTATATGTACATATACCAGTATCATATAAAAGCAGTCTAGAAATAATTTAATAAAATGAGATCTCAAAATGGATCATGAACCTGGAAAACAGATCATAAACCAAAATGCAATTCAGGGAGATAGGTAAGGTATTATCTATCCTCTGATTGTAAAGACACAAGTATAATACACTGGAGTAGTTTTATTATGGTTGTGGGTGACCATTTATAGAATTATCTTCAATTGTCATAAAAATACAACTTGGAATTGTCAAAGATGCTTATTTTGCCAAATGATATTTAAAATCTGCAATTGAATACGTATGGTGGTGTATCAATGAAGTCTCATCAGAGTCAGTGTGAGATTTCTTTTCTAAGATTACTTCCTAACACCATTCTTCATACATCCAGGCCTAGCTATAAGGTAATACTGCATATTACTAAATTATAACAGTGCTTAGCTTAACCTTATTTTCACTGGGATCTTTCTGTTCTCACACTGATTAGTTTAAGATCCCTTAAGATTATTTTAAGTTTCTCTGAAATCTCTGTTGCAGATTTGCAGAGTCTCCTCTTTTATTTCGTCTTGACATAGCACATTTGCATATATCTTCACCTATTCTGTAAGTGCCTCAGTCCTCTGCCACTATGAGTACCTCTAAATAAGAATAAGGTTTCAATTGTTTATGTAACATTTCTTGATCAGGCAGGTGATCAGCACTGAATAAATATTGTTGAATGAATGAATAGATTAGCTGAATTTAAACACCCTGTCAGACTGCCATTTTTAATGACACAGCTAAGTTTATAGTATACAAAAGAACTGTAGAATAATGACATGAGATAAGATTATGTGGAAAGGTTTACTCATATGGCCTTTGTTCTATGAAGAACATATGTCTGAAAGAAATTCACAGACCACATATGAGGCTACATTACATTTAATGTTAAATATAATTAAATTTCAAAGTGTTTCATAAATTACAGTGTACTTGTGTACCTATTTTATCACTTAGTCCACATAATGTACATACATACACATATTTCTGAGACAAGTGTCATATTTTGGTATGATGAGGCAATTGAAATCAAAAGATTTTTTTCTTAAATTAGGATGCCAGAACTTAATCTCCTAACTAACTTTAATTTTATACACATCAACCAATATGTTCTAGTATTCTCTTGCCTAGTAGGGTTTCTAGGGTTATTAGTATCTCTTTAATATTTCATAATAGCTAGAAGAGAGGATCTTGAACGTTCTCACCACACATAAATGAAAAATGTTTAAGATGGTGGATATACTATCCTCATTTGATTATTACACAATGTGCAAATTTCCCAAAACATCACACTGTCCCCTATGTGTATGAGTATGCCAATTAAAAGCAAAATGAAATATTTTTAAAAGTAATTAGAGAAATGCCAGACTTGCTAAAAATAAGTATCATGATAATTTACAAAACTAACCTTTCCACATTATTTTCAAATGCATTCTACCAACACTTCTTTTAAGGTTTCTATTAATATTACAAGTCTTAATAGATGGAAGACTGAAGGTGAACACAGTAAGGGGTCAAAAAATACTTGTTTATGGTACAATTGCATCTTTATCCCTCCTTCTCTTTTTTAACTTCTTACTAAATTCATAATCCCATTAGCATGCATTTAGAGATTAATAAAATTATGATTTTGGAAAATATAGATAATGTAATTCAAAAAAATGAACTTGAATACTCTAGAGAAATCTATATTTAATTTTATTATTGTGATTAATGTTTTTTTATTGTGAAAGCATTAGTTGACAGTGAAAATTGCTCTCCCTGACAAAGAAACATTGAATGTGCACTGTTTGAGTGAACTCATTGCATGTCTAATAGGCTCAATCCGTCTTCGTTCAGTAGCATTCTGGACAGAATGATTGACAGATGTTAATCTTGCCATACTTGAGTTGTGCTTAGAACTTTGAAAAGGAGGCAGCATGTACCTAGAATCTTACACTCTGTCTCATTTAAAATATATTTTATTTGTACTTTGATTACACCTACCATAATGTTGCTATCAGATTAATTTAGAGTCCCTATGTCAAAATTAGCTTGCAGTAAATTATTTTTTAATTTATCTTTAATAATTAAGTGTTTATAAGCACCAAATATTTACATGAAAAGTGGGGAAATGAAAATGTGTAATCTTCTAGGAGAAAGGAAAAAAAATAAATACTATGAGGACTTGCATTTGCAAAGCATTATGACAGGCAGAAATCTACAGGTTCAAATTGTATGAAGATTTTATCAAGTCATCGTATAGATGCAGTAGTCTAATTGTCGCTCTTAACATTTGAAGTTTCTAGAGTTACACTTCTGATTTTCTCTTTGTCTGAGAAAGTCAACTTTCTTACTCTGTCCTCCTGATTGACTCTGATATCAACAGGACACCCACCAAAGATTGGACAATTGTTCCTTCAAGGTGTTTTTATAATATATTGTTTTCTTCTGCTAATATATCCAGACTAGACTGGAGTATTGGCTTAGCAGTAGAACTTGCCTGGCATGCACGAGTACCTGGCTTCAATCCCTAGCACCGCTACTCCACTGAGGAGTGATGGAGGAACAAAATCCAAATGAAAAATATAAATAAATAAAATTGATTCTTTCTCCCTGTCATTCATATATATATATATATATGTATTTTAATAAATATGTATTTTAACATATGTGTGTCTATACACATATATTAATACTCATGCATCTTAATATATATGTATGTCTTTCTGTGCGTGTGTGTGTATATATGTGTGTGTGTGTGTGTATATATTTTTTCAAGACCTAAAAGAAAGTGAACTGGCTTCTTGTAACTGGTGTTGTAACTAGACACCACTTTATCATGAGGTGAATTTGCTCTGGTGTTTGGGAATTAGAAAGTGAACTAGAGCTAGTAATTTGTTTTACCCTATCTTCATTCTTCGGAGTTGCAAACTCTGTAGACTAAAACACAAGACAAATAAAGGTGCAAGGTTGCGTGTCATGAAAGAGAGGATGCTTAGGGATAATGGACACTTGATGGTGTATATCTACTGAGGAGATAGCCACTACTCTATTCAATATGCCATATTTAGGATGGAAAGTAGAAGAAAAGGGAAACATCCCTGAGAGTCACAAAAGAAATGAATCAGTCCATCTATGTGTGGAATTCCATCTCAAAGTATGAAAGTGAGACCTAGCTCTTTTTTCAGAAAGAAATAACTCAACATGTAAAATACCTCTACTTCTTTTATCAAGCCAATTCATTCTGCTTAGAATTCTTACCATTCCTCTTTCTGGTTATAATTGTGTTCCATGCTGTCATTGCTGCACTAATGTATTTTTCAGGACAAAAAATTTCACTGACATTTATATTATTCTGCATAAAGAATAAGCATGTAAAATTCAATACTATAAATGAAAGTTGGTAAAGCAAACCTTCTATATTCTAAATGGAAGGAGCTGTATATTTAGAAATGTCCTTGTGAAGTAAATAAAATAGTTGGGGAAAGAAGAACAACCATTGCACATAATTGCAAAATAGAAGAGCAGAAACTTGCTTATCTAATTTCCTTACGAACTTTAAATGATCACAAAATTATAAGCCAATCAACAATTCAAGCCCACTTTTGAAGTGGAGTTCATAATATGCAATGTAATATTAGTGACTCAGTTCCTAGAAGTTCAATAGGTGGCAGTATTTCCCATAAAATCTTCAAACATTACATATTTTTAATTTATTTGGCTAAGACTTTGTGTGATGTGTGTGAATATACTGGGGTTCAAACTCAGGGCCTCAGGCAGGCTAAACAAGTGCTCTATCAACTGAGTTGCATCTCATCCATGGTAATCCTTAATACACAAAATTTCAGCAGTATTTAGGATATTATATGTTGACCTATACTACAATAGATCAATCCTCTTTTCTGCTCTGTGTATTCTCCAATTAAGCTTGTCTATCAAATCAACTAAAGGCACACTTCAAAACTGAAGTCCTTGTTTTATGATTTTCATTTGATACAGATTAATTGGGATACCCTAAAATTCCCCACCTTCTTCCTTTATTTGAGCATATGTATCATACTTATTTCCAAATGTTTTTCTAATAATGTCTTTCAAAATCATGTTTGATTCTTTTTGTTGATTTTATCTTTCTTGGAATTACTTGCTGAGCATTGCTTATAAATAGTTGTGGAGGTCCATAATGACATCATCTTTCTCCAAAGAGAGTTATTTTGTTGTGAACCTATAGAATATGAATTAAATAATCAGTATGACTTGTTGCTACTGGTTTATTTCATTCCTACCCTTTCTCTTGAGAAGTAACCTTGACTTCTGCAGGCAACTTTTTTCTCTACTGTCAGCTGAAGTCTGTCCGTGCCCAACCAGCAGGAACCGGACAGCTCTCATTCGATGGTTAACTGAGATTAAAATAGACCCACTGGTCTTGAGTGCTCCAAGCACTTTATTTCTCCCTTTACTGTGGCTAAAGGCCTCCAGTGCTTCCCGCCTTCCCTCTTTTAGAGGCAAGGCCTTTAAAACATCCTTTTTAGAGTCTAGGCTATTCACTCACATTTTAGAGTCCCTGTTTCTACTGCTGTACTAGAGTCCCTATTTCTGCAGCCGAGGCTACTACCTGCATAGGAGGGTTCTTCTACCGCTGCTGATCTTTCCGTCGTCTCTGCTGCTACTCTCTTTATTTATCCATTACAACAACCAATAGGGGTACAGTGCAAACACATTTATCCAATTATAACAAATGAGTGGCCTAATGGCTTAGTCATGCAGTCAGGCATTTCACCACTAAGGAAGATACAAGCCGGCTGGGACAGAGTTGTTTACCATCAAATCTTTTCTCAAGCCAGCTGGGCCTCATGTTGAGGTCAGTCCCCAACAGAAGTCTTAGTTGTTTCTCAATTGCTGCTAAAACCTCTGATTAGCTCTTTTACCTTCCAGTTTCATTTTCTCTTGCTTTCTTGGAGCATCCATGTATGTATATGTAGTATAGTATCTCCAGAATTGCAGGAGAGATGCATCTAAATTTATGGTCTCATTTCTTTGAGATTTCTTCTTCTTTTTGCTTTTGCTTTCATGTTTCACCAACGGTGTCTGCTCTGAACTTGACCTGCCCTCTCCAAAAACTGCATAATTTCTGCTTGGGCTTTCACCTCCAGCACTGCATATTTAAAAGTGCCCTCAGTCACTGTGAATATAAAATTCACAATGCCATGCTTCCTTTCTCTGATAGACCATACCTCGTCATGACTTCCCATGCTAACATCCAATGACTAGAAGCAGTTTATGGATATTACATAGCTTTTATATTTATATCTGTGGGAGAGTTTGATATATTATTCTATCTCATCCACATTGGAAAGACCAGCACATTTAAGTTTAAATTAAGGTAAAAGTCTAACAATTTTAATCTATGTGGTTATATTGAAAGAATAACATTTGAAATAAATCTGCAATTCTCAAATCAACTTAGAAAACAGACAAGAGATGATATTGCACATATTTTTATTCAGTCTTCTTTTTTATACCTTTTATTTTATTTTTATGAAGTGCTGAGGACTGAACCCAATGTTTCATATAAGCTAGCCAAGTGCTTGACCTCTGAGCTAAAATTCCAATCTCTTATTCAGCCTTCTTAAACATATATTTTTATCTTATATTATGACAGTTAAAAATAATGACAGTTACTTTACATTATTATGCAAAAGGCAAATATACTTATAGAAATTATTCTTTCAAAGAAATAATATGTGACATTCCTCTGATTTTGAACTTGGACATTTTGAAATAATTGGAGATTATCTATCTAGAAATTTACCACTTACAGCATGTGAATCGTTTTATAATTTTTAAAAATATATTTATATATATTCTATGGCAAAGTTAGAAGCTAATCTTTCCTTTATTTACTATTTGATATACATATGCACATATACAACATATGGTTATAAGCATGTGTTTTAACAAATAACTTGATTTTTACTAGTTAATATTTATAAATCAGCTTTTAATTCTTCATTGAATGCTTTTTTAAAAGCAGAATTCACTTTCAATTGAATTTTATAAATTTGCATTCTCTCTTCCAGTAATTTATGAATCACTGTTACAATAAAAAGTGAGAAAATTTTTTTAAAAAGTAAAGCACTCTAACAATATTTGTAAAAAATGTATGTTTTAGAGGACAATCAGCTTTGTGCATGCTGTCACATAGTAACAGAATACGTTAATTTACACAATTTTAAAGATCTTCCAGAGAACTTTGAAATTTCTGATACAGGACAATTGCTCTCTTATGTGTAGTATTCAAATACATACAGTATTTACATGTACTTTATTGATGTAGTTAAAACATTGTAGGTAGAGTCTAACTTATTTTTCATTCTTTCTTTGAACTTTATTTTTATGCTTATTAATACATTACAGTTATACACAATAGTGGTGTTTACTGTGGCAGATTCATAAAAGCTTATAACATAATCTGCTCCATTTAATTCTCCAGTAATCCCCCTCTTCCTTTCCACCTCCCTCCCCAGATCCTCTTCCTCTAATCTAAGGGTCTTCTTGATGATTCATAATTAATATTTGAAATAGGTCCTTTAAACACACACATACATGCACAAAATCCAGATTACATGTGTGGAGAATTTTTAAAATTTTTTCTTCTACTGCTTTCAAAGTATCATTTGAGCATAAAACTATATCTACATAAAAAATTTAAAATACATATTTAAAATCTTCATGTTAGTCTTATCAATAAAGACAGATAAACCAGTTAAATTAGACATCAGAGTGTTTCTAACCACTTATAATAATGTCAATAAGTTCTCCCTAAGAAACATCTATAAATATGCATCTATATTTTCTCATTTTCTCAACCAAATACTCTTCGTATAAGATAAATGTTAAATGATTTACACAAATGTGATGATTACATTGCTCATTACAACTTTTGTAGGCTTTGGATTAGGGCCCACTTAGGAAATGTTTCATGTTCTCACCTGGCAAAGTTATTGAAGCAAAGATACAAGGACTTTAAAAAAGCAATTAGAGTCAATACTATCCTGGGGGGGAAAAGTATATTAAAAGGGACAAGCTTCAATGAGCCAAATTCCTTTTTATTATTCCCACCAAGTCATCCTTTCTTAAGTATATTTCAGCTAATTATTACTATTTTATGATGCAGTCTAAGAAATCATGTGCAAAAGATCACATGTGGTGTATAAAAGGATGTCACACTGAGAAGCAAAACTATGAAATAATGAGATCTATGTGTATATGGTGCTATAATTCTAACACTATTTGAAATCATGAAAAGAAAAAATTCACTATAGAGGTGTAATATGGCTTAGGAATATGAAAACTTCACACGTATTCAAATATGATGAAAACATTTCACTAGTATACTACAAATAATTTGGTGCCCCAAAACACAACACTTTACCTTGCCTTATTTCATGTCTTAAAACTTCTAAACTTTATGTCAGAAAAGTCAAGTAAAACTGACATTTTTAAGATAATTATCATTTTTTTAATTTATTACTCAGTTTTGGGGACCAGACTATTATCATTTTGAATTATCTGTATCTGTGATATGTCTCTCTCTCATTGTTCCAGTTCTGAAGAAAGGTTAAACTACTAGTTTTAACTACTACCCTGTCCTATTCTATTTTTTTAATTGTGGTACTTTATATATTACATGCACATATACATTCATATATCTATCTGTTTATAAATGGACATGTACAGTCTTCGCCATTTTGAGTTGACCTGAAACAACCACTTTCATCCATCTCTAAAACTGAAACTGCACCCTGTAATCTCCAGTTCCTGAACCCTCCCTTGCCCAGTCCCTTGTAACTACTATCATATTTCTATCTCTATGAAATTGAGTATTCAAGATATGTCATGCACGTGGACTCATGCAACATGTATCCTTTTGTGTCTGGGTTGCTTAATGGTTTCAAAGTTCATCCATACTGTAGCTATTTCAGAAATTTGTTTATTTTAAAAAGGTGATGAGTAATATTCTATAGTATGTATAAACTGCATTTTTTATTCATTATTGGTGGACACTTGCAGTGCTTTCACTGTTGTTTACCACTGAATAATGCAGTCACACTCATGGTTGAATTTGTATTGGAGACATCTCTTACAATACTTTTGGATCCATTTCCACCTACAGTGCACCAGAGTTCCAATTTCTCTCAGGAATTCTTGTTATTTTCTTTCTATTTTCCCTTTTCTTCCTCTTTGGTTTGTCCTGCTTTGCCTTCCTTCTTTCTTTTGTGGTAATAGCTTTTTTGTAATATGTTTATTTTAGTACTTTGCACATTGCTTTTGTTATTGGTGCAGCATAGTCTTACATGATGAGGAGAATTTTATATTACAGGTTCATATGTGCACGCAACACAATAATGTAACTTGAAACTGATACTTACCCAGGATTTCCACCCCCTTACACACTCTGGGGTCTCACATCTCCTGTGAATTCCCCCTGATTATAGCTATAAATGTGTGTGTGTGTGTGTGTGTGTGTATACACAAAATTTGAATTTTCCAGCCCTATATGTCTTCATAGGTATCATTTAGCTTCTCAGAGGTGTATAGTGTACCATACTTTATTTATATTCCCCCTTTACTTTCCCTGTCCTCCTCCCTCCATCCTCCTCCCATGAACTTTCCCTGAAACCCCCTTCAAAAATAGACTTCCCTCTGATTGTGTTACTCCAAATCTGAGAAATCTAATATATAAATTTGACTGTTTTTACCCTGTCCTTAGTTGTACTCTAGCTTTCACCTATGAGAGAAAACATTAGATGTTTGAAACTCTGAGTTTAGCTAACTTTACTTAGCATATTTTTTTTCCATTTCCATCCATTTACCTGCAAAGGCCATGATTTCATTATTTTTTATTTTATTTATTTTTTATTAAGAGTATGTAGAGATACAAATGAGAGGGAAACATTATTAAACCATGAATAACCAACGTATATATACATAGTTATCCAGGGGTAATGCCAAAACATAGATGACCACCTTCAGTTTCACCTGTTGCAGTTTCCCCAGAACTCTTGCGTTAAATGGGTATCTCATGGAGGAATAACATCTGCTTCTGAGATGGTTCACCTATATTCCCACTCTCCCCCACCCCCTCTCCCTCCCTACACATCCAAGTATCCTAGGGAGCCATCCTCCTATTGTTAGGTTAGCCATTTAACCTACTGCTTCCCCATGTATTCTAGCTTCCACAGATGAGAGAAACCATTCAGCCCTTGAGTCTCTGAAATTGGGATATTCACTGAGCATAATTCTTTCCATCTCCATCCATTTTATATCAAAAGCCACAATATCGTATTCTCTAATAGCCGAATAGTATTCCATTGTATATATGTACCAAAGTTTTCATATCCACTCTTCGAGTGAGGGACATCTGGGTTGGTTCCATAATCTAGCTATAGTAAATAGAGCTGCTATAAACATTGAGGAATCTACATCACTATAATATGCTGATTCTAACTCTTTTGGGAAAATACCCAGGAGTGGGATAGCTGGGTCATAAGGTAGTTCCATCCTTAATTTTTTGAGGATTCTCCACACTGCTTTCCAGAGTGGCTGAACCAGTTTGCAGTCCCACCAGCCGTGTAACAGTGTTCCTCTTTTCCCACAGCCCCTCCAGCATCTGTTATTGTTGGAATTTTTCATTTTTGCCACTCCAACAGGAGTGAGGTGGTATCTCATTGAAGTTTTGATTTGCATTTCCCACAGCCCCTCCAGCATCTGTCGTTGTTTGTATTCTTCATTTTTGCCACTCTAACAGGAGTGAGGTGGTATCTCATTGAAGTTTTGATTTGCATTTCCCTTATAGTTAATGATTTCATTATTTTAATAGCTGACTAGAACTCCATTGTATGTATATACCACAATTTTTATATCCATTTGTCCACTGATGGGCATCTGGACTGATCCCATAATTTAGCTATTGTGAATTAGCCTTCTAATAAACATTGATGTAACTGTGTCATGTAATATATTGCCTTTATTTTTTTCTGAGAAAGTACCCAAGAATGGGAGAGTAGGGTTTTATGGTGGCTCCATCACTATTTCTTTGAGGGATCTTCATATTGCTTTCCAGAGTGACTATTCTAGTCTGCAGTTCCACCAGTAGTATATAAGCATTCTTTTCTCCCCACAATCTCTCTAACATCTGTTGTTTGAATTCTTCACCTTTGCCATTGTGACTGCAGTATGGTGAAATCAATGTCATTTTGATTTGTGTTTTTCAGAATGCTAGAGATGTTGAACTTTTTCTTTTTCATATGGTTATTGGACTTAGGTATTTCTTCTGTTGAGAACTTTCTGTTTAGTTCTTTAGCTCAGTTATTGATTGGGTTGAATGAGTTTTGCATTTTCATTGTTTTGAGTTCTTTATATATTCTGAATTTTAGCCTGCTATCAGACAAATAGCTGGCCATCATTTTTTCCCATACTAAATAGACTCTTTCTTCACGCTCTTAACTAATTTCTTAGCTATGCAGAAAAATCTTAGTTTAATGATGTCCCATTCATTGATTCTTGGTTTTCGTTCTTCCACTATGGGAGTCTTGTTAAGTAAGTTGTTTCCAGCACCTATATGCTAGAGTGTTGATCCTATTTTTTTCTTCTAGTAGTTGTATGACAGCTGATTTAATTCCTAAGTTCTTGATCTATTTCAATTTGATTTTTGTGCAAGGTGAGGGATAATGATCTACTTTCATTTTTCTGCATGTGGCTGTCAAGTTTATACAGCACCATTTCACGAACATGTTGTTTTTCCTCCATGATGTAATTTTGCCACCTTTGTTAAATACCAGGTGGTTAAAGATTTGTAGATCTGTGTCTTTGTTCTCTATTCTGTTCCATTGGTCTTCATTTCATAGCTGTCTTGGTACCAATACCACACATTTTCTTTTTTTTTGTTTTAACTGCACCATTGTAGTACAATTTTAGATCAAGCATTGTGAAACCTTTTGCTTAGTTTTTTTTTTTTTCCTTCTTATTTTATTGCTTTAGCTATTCCGGGTTTCTTATTCTTTCACATAAATTTGAGCATTTTATTTTATTATAGCTGTGAAGTATGTCATTGGTTTTTGGAGATTGCATTGAATCTATATATTGCTTTCAGAAGAATGGCCAGTTCAGGTATATTAATTCTGCCTATCCAAAAGCATTGGATGTCTTTCTATCTTCTCATGTCTCCTTCAATTTCTTTCTTCAATGTTCTATAATTTACATTGTAGAGGTCTTTTTCATCCTTGGATAAATTAATTCCCAAATACTTTTTCTTTTATTATTATGAATGGGATGGATTTCCTAATTTGTTCTTTGGCTAATTCATTGTTGGAATATAAAAAAGCTGTAGATTTATAGGTGTTGATCTTGTACCTGGAACATTGCTAAATTCATTTATAAGCTTTAAAAGTCTTCTAGTGGAGTTTTTTTGGGTTTTCTATGTATAGGATTATAGAATGATCAAACAGTGATAGTTTGATTTCTTCTTTTTCATATGCTTTGATTTCCTTCTGATTCCTGATTGCTGTGGCTAGGGTTTCAAGGACTATAGTGCATAAAAATGTTGAGAACAGACAATCTGTTCTTGTTTGACAATTTAATGGGAATGCTTTCAGTTTTTCTTCATTTAGTATGATGTTGACTGTGGGTTTGTTCTAAATGGACTTTACAAAGTTAAGGTGAGTTCTTTGATCCTTAACTTCTCCAGTGTTTTGAACATGAATGGATGTTGGATTTTATCAAAGACCTTTTCTTCATCATATAAAATTGTCATGTGATATTTGTCTTTAATTCTATTAAAATGCTGAATTACATTTATTGGTTTGTGTATGTTGAACCAGCTTTACATCCCTGGAATGAGGCCCACTTACTTGAGATGTATTATCTTTTTCATGATTTTTTGAATACAGTTTGATAGAATTTTATTAACGATTTTGTTTCTATATTCATCAGGGGTATTGGTCAGAAGTTTTCTTTTCTGAATGTTTTTGTTGGGTTTTGATATCAAGGTTATGGTTACCTCACAAAAACGATTTGAGAGGATTCTAACACATTCATTTTCATGGAATAACTTAATAAAGATGTGTCTTATGTAAAGATCTGATAGAACTCAGCTGAGAATCCATCAGGTCCTGGGCTTTTCTTTTATGCAAAGTTTTTATTTTAATTGATTCTTTCCTTCTTTTTTTGTGTGTGAGAGAGAATAAATTTTATTTAGTTTTTCATGTGGTTATCGTTTCTCCTACTCTTCATTGTATACTTGGTGCTGGGGTTCAAAATCGCATCCTCTTGCATGCCAGGTAAGTGCCATAACCACTGAGACAGCAGTCCAGCTTTTAATTGCTGCTTCAAATTCATTACTTGATAGTGGTCTGTTTGGGCTTTTTATATCTTCCTGTATCCATTTGGGAATGTTGTTTGCAGCTGGAAATTCATCCATATCGTCTAGATTTTCTAGCTTGGTGTAATAAATTTTTTCAAAAGAAGTTCTGATAGTCCTCTGAATTTCTGAAGGATCAGTGGTGATCTCTCCATTTTCTTCTCTAATTTTGTTGATTTTCTTTTTTGCAATCTTTTGTTTGGTGAAATTGGCTATGATATTCTCAATTTTATTTATTTTTTCACAGAACCAACTCTTCATTTTGTTGATTCTTTCTGTTGTTTTTCATTCTTAATTTATTTGCTTTTAGCTCTGATTTAGATTATTTCCTGTCTTCTACTAGTTTTGGGTCTGGATTGTTATTTTTTGTAAGGACTTGAGGTGGAGCATAAACTTATTTATTTGTGATCACAAAATTTTTAATATAGGCACTTAGTGCAGTAATTTTCCTCTTAAGATGCTTTCATACTGTCCAGAGATTTCAATATGTTGTGTCCCCATTCTTATTTGTTTCCAAGAATGTCATTATTTCTGCTCTCATATTCTCTTTCATCCATCTTTGTTTAAGAGGGCATTATTTAATCTCCATGTATTTATGTGATTTGTATTATTTTTCTTTCTGTGGACTACTAACTTTATTCCATTGTAATATGAAGTATACATGGGATTATATTCAGTTATTTGTATTTGTTAAGTATTTTGTTGTGGACTAGAACATGACCTATTTTGTAGAAAGATCTAAGTGTAGCTGAGATGATAAATTCAGGTGTTTTGTGGTGACGTATCCTATAGACGTCTGTTAAGTCTGGTTTATAGTGTTTTTAAGTCTAGAGATGTTTTTCCTGATTTTTTGCTTTGATGATCTGTCTGTTGGTAATAAAGTGGTATTGAAGTCTCTCCCCTTATTATTGTATTGTAGTCTTTACATGACTTTAATCCACAGACCATTTTTCCACATGTTTGGGAGCATTGGAATTTGGGGCATAGACATTTATTATGTACCTTCTTGTATTGTTACACTTGCTAAAATATAGTAGTCTTTTTGTCTCTTCTGATTAATTTTTCTTGAAATCTACTTTGTCAGATATAAATACCACTACTCCTTGTTTCTTTGGGTCATAAGTCTCGTAAGTTTTGTTTTCATCATTTCACTTTCAGTCTGTGGATGTGTTTGTTAGTAAGATGTGTCTCCTCAACAGTATACTGTTGGATTTTGTTTTTTAATCCAATCTGCTAATCTGTGTCTTCTAATTTTGGGTGTTGAGACCATCAATATTCAGTGTTAGAACAGAGATGTGATTGTGGTTCACTGTTATAGTTTTTTGCTGTATTTGGTACTGTCTTGATTATATTTTATTATGTTATACTTTTATTGAAATTTCTCTGTGGGCTTTGGGAATTGTTTGTTCATCTTTTGATTTTTGTCTTTTAAGAATTCTTTGTAGTGCAGGTTTTGTGTTCATGTATGTTGCTATTTTGTTTTTGGCATGGAATATTTTTATTTCCCCATCAAAATTGAACTGAGTTTTGCTGGTTATATTGATCTCAAACGACAGTTATTCTCTTTCAGGGTTTGGAATTTCTCATTCCAAGCCCTTCTTGCCTTTAGAGACCCAATTGGGAAAACAGAAGTGATCGTTATTGGTTTGCCTCTGATTATGACTTGGTGTTTCTGACAACTTTTAATGTTCTATCCTTGTATTCTTTGTTATACAATTTGAATATAATGTGTCTCATTGAATTTCTGATTTGGTTAGGTCATTTTGATGTCCTATACTCTTCCTAAAGGTACATGTCTGTGTCACTTCTGATATGGGAAAATTTTTCTTTAATTTTGTTGTTGAGAATGTTGTTTATGCTTTTCATTTGTTATTCAATGTTCTCCTCTTACCCAATTACTCTGAGATTTATTATTCTGATTTCATCCCAGACCTCTTGATAACTTAGATCGTGTTCTACAATTTTTTTTTGTCTTTTCTGTCTCCCATGTTTTCAAGATTACTCAGCCTCTCATTGTTATCACCAAAGCTTTTTCTCCAATTGCTGAGGTTCTATTTTCTACTTATTTTGGTATGTTATTAAATTCCTCCATTGATATTTTAATTTTGTTGACTGTGTTTCTCAAATCTAAGAGTTCCTTTACATATCTTTGTGGTATATCTATTTCTTTATTAAAATATTCTTTCACCTCCTGTGATTGCTTTCCTATTTCCTTCTTTAAATTTTCTTTTAATTCTTTGACAATTTTAATAATCAGTTTGTTGTTACTTTTTTCTAGGTTCATTCAACTCACTATCCATTTGCTCTTTGGATGGGACATTGTGGGTTTGAAGAGAAAATTTGTTTGTCTTTTTTCTTTTTTTTTTTTTTCTCATGTTTGAGGGATTTCTTCTTGCTTCTTAAATGGAAATGGATTATTTTTCTTCTTAATTTGTGTGTGAGCCTTTATGCACAGTTGTCTTGTTTGTTCTAAGGTTTTTTAGTGGATTTGATATAGGGGTCTGTGTCAGGGGTTTGGTCTAAAGATCCCTCTCTGATTATTCCTCCTAGGATCTTTGTTGATGCATTGTCATTTCTTACTCCTTCCTTGCTTGGTTTGGAGTACTGTTGGGAAACTTGATTTCAGCAATAGAATCCCTAATCTGTGGAAATTTAGATTACCAGCACCTTACGAATTATGGGGAAAGAAGCAACATTGACAGCTAATGTAACAATATGCAGCATTAAACTGGTTACTTAGATCCTACGATGAGTATTAAAATGTTAATTTTCACCTAATGTAGAAATGGTAGTATCAGCAACTATCTTCACAGAAAACAAATTTAAATATCATGTATATCTGGGTTGAAATCCAACACCAGTTATTGACCTTTGCGTTCATAGCAGTAATGGATATATACAGCATTAATGGTGATGGCTCAAGTAGTTGGGAATAGGAGGTGGAAAGGTTACAAATAATTGGATGAAAAGGAAATGTGAAAGGAAGGTAGAGGGACTTTATAATTTCAGAATGTGTACAGGGAGAAAGAAGAGAAAATGTAGTATGTGATGGATTAAAAAAAGTAAAAAAAAAACAGAGGAAATAATATAAACAAAGAGTGAGAAAGCAATAGAATGTGGCTGATACCAGGGTATCAGGGTAGATGGGGAGTCAGGGAATATCCAATGACAGACAATGCAACTCAAAAACAACATATACTAATTAATCCACAGAAGGCAGGACAAGAAAAAATTGTTTACATTAAAGGACTTGCACAAAATGAAAAGAAGAGAGGTGAAGGAAAAGAATAGAAAAAAAGGAAAAAAGGAAGAAGAAGACATAAGGAAGAAAAAGAGGAAAACAACCAAACAAATAAAAACTCTTAATGAAAAGTTATGACAAATATTTTCACTGTGGTGGTCAACACAGACCATGCTGATAGAAGGTCACTGTCATCTGGAGTTACATCCATGCCATCCATATCCTGGGTCAAAGTACTATCAATGTTTGTCACCATTAGGTCTACAGGTGAATGTTAAGGTGGGTTGGCTTAGTATAATCTATCCTCTGGAGTTTTGCTAGGTGGACCTGATTTGGAGCGGTTAGTTAATCACCCCTGCTAACTGTCTGACTTTTGCCAGTCTGAGCAAGAAAATAGATTTCAGGAATCTTCCCTGAATTTTTGTTTTGGGGTGGTGGCAAATTCCCTCAGTGCCTTGTCTGTCCACAAACACAGCTTTTCTGGACTTCCAGGGCTTAGTCCCTGAGCTCACTCTCACACATCATGTCGGATTGCCATCCCACTTTGGCTGGTTACCTGTGCCTCTAGACCTGAAGGGGAAGCTAGCAGATTTGTTGTGCTTTTTCAACTTAAGACTGTGCAAAATACTCCCTGTGTCTGTTTTGCTCTTGTCATTAGTAAAGGCACTAATTTATGACATTCCACCATCTGCTAGGATCTCTTAGTACCTGATACAGGTGATCAGTCAGGTCACCTGCTTCTTGGCACAGCTGCCAGCCCAGGTTGTCTAACTTTTCAGATGGCCACCAGTCCAGGGACCCTAGACTTCTGTCTCAGACACTCACCCACTTCTCCCAACTCCCAACATTACCACTTACCTGGGTCGCGAGACTTTTGGTCCAATTCCCAGATCCCAGAGCTCTGCCTCATCAAGATGGCCACCATACCTGAGTCTCTGTTCTGTCTTTGACCCACGCAGTCTCCTCCATGCCTGAGTATTTCCCCTGGACTCATCCAAGGACTGGGAGCCCTTCTCACCTCCAGGTTATGAGTGTCGGAACTGTCTTCCATGTATTTCTGCTGTCTTGTTCTTTGAGTTGCCTAGGTTGATGCCTTTTTCCCCCACTTTGGTTAATGTAGCCTTACCTGTAAGTCACTAATATTATTTGTCTAATATTGCTTTCAGAGAGTTTGCCCTTTGCACAACTTGCAGAAAAGCAGTTTTCCCTTTGTCACCTGTCCTGCCTTACATAGAAAATGTAAATGCGCCTGACCTGTGGTCTACAATCTTGCCAATCCACTTTGCCCATTATTAACTGGATTATTTGTGGTTTTCATTATTACTGATTTGTAGGTGTTTTTACAATTAACTATATTTTCTGTAATTACATTTATCAATGCTTGTCATTGTATAAGCCTCTTGACTCCTTGTTAGGTTTATTCCTAAGTATTTTGTTTTATTTTAGAACAACCTTACAAGATTTTAACAAAATAATATAAAATGTGTATATATTCTGGATATTGCAATTATCCCCAGGAGTGCCCCCCCAATTACCCTCCCTTATCCCTCCCTTCCCCTTCCCATTATAACTCTAAAAAAGTATTAGATTGTAAAGCATTACATCTTATCTGGATTTAACTCATGCTACTAGACCAACTTTCTCATTGTCCAGGGTCTAGTCCCCACCTCCACAGATGAGT
>PVKS010031124.1:0-23730 GCA_004027875.1 Aplodontia rufa
TATGTCTTACAGACATAAGCTTTCCTAAAACTCCATTGTCTATGGATATGATCACACTTGTGGGGCAAAAAAATCTATTTTTTATTTTTATTTATTTATTTTTATTCATTAATGTGGACTTACAATTAGGAGGGAATCATTATCAAATAACCAAGAACAAATGTATAATCATAGAGCAAGCCAAGGCTGATGCCATTCCATGGTTTACCCCCTTGGATTCCCCATGGTTACATATTTCCCCCATTAAACCCCATGTTAAATGGATTTCTCATGGGAGTCCAAGCTTTCCCTCTGAGTTGATTCTCCCATACTCCCTCCCTCTGGTCTCCTTGATATCTTTCTTACTCTCTCCCCCCTCCCTCCTCCCCTCCCTACCTCTCTCAGCATCCTAAGCAAGATTCCTTCTGTTCATGAAAAAATTCATACATGTTGAGGTTATTATTAGCTTAGCCATCTATCATACTGTTTCTGATTGTATTCTATCTTCCACAAATGAGAGAAAACATTTGGCCCTTAAGTCTCTTAGTTTGGGATGTTTCACTTAGCCTAATTTTTTCGATCTCCATCTATTTGGGTGCAAATGCCATAATATCGTTTTCTCTAATAGCTGAGTAAAATTCCATTGTATATATGTACCAAAGGTTTTGAACCAACTAGTCAAGTGAGGGGCATCTGGGTTGGTTCCATAATTTAGCTACAGTAAATTGAGCTGCTATAAACATTGATGAAGCTGTATCTCTATAATATGCCGATTCTAACTCTTTTGGGAAAATACCCAGGAGTGGGATAGCTAGGTCAAAAGGCAGTTCCAGCCCTAATTTTTTGAGGAGTCTCCACACTGCTTTCCAGAGTGGCTGTATCAGTTTGCAGTCCCACCAGAAATGTGACAGTGTTTCTCTTTTCCCACAGCCCCTCCAGCATCTGTTATTGTTCATTTTTGCCACTCTGACAGGAGCGAGGTGGGATCTCAGGGAAGTTTTGATTTGCATTTCTCTTATTGCTAGTGATATAGAGAGTTTTCTCATATGTTTATGGGCTTTATAGACTTTCTCCCTTGAAAAGTTTCTTTTTTTCACCAACCACATATCTGCTACCATCTTCAGGTTGTATACGATCAGGAATAGGTCTCAATGATTATTTCCTTGTCTTTCAAGCAATTAGCTCTTTAAAAATATAGCTTCTACTTTCTAAAGTGCTAGACAAGTAGATGTTTTACTTTGTCGTAGCTCAGGGAAAACAAGGCTTTTTCTAAAAATTCAAAAATTTATTTTCTAGAACTTCAATTTTTTTGGTATGGTTAGTGTTAAATACCATTTTCTGTTATCAGTATGTGACTCAATTCAGCCATAATATTTTTAAGGGAATTCAAGATAGGAAGAAAGGAAAGATAGAGAGGGAGGGAGGAAAAGAGAGAAAGAGAAAAAAGTCAGTTTTGTAGGAATTTTCAACCATTAAGGGACAACATTGATTTTCTTCGGAACATGGACTATTCTCATTCGCAGTGACCTATAGTTCCTTTTGATGAGGTTCTGGAATACATTGGCCAAATTAATAGTAATCTCCAAATTGGCATAATTGGTTATGCATGTTCAAACTTAACATACGATAGAAAAGTTTGAGTAAAGTTCAGAGGGAAATATACACATTTTACCAGATAAAAACATTGCTGATATATATTAATTTACCTGGATATTATCCATATGTAAATGTTGTATTCTACACAAAACAAGTATGTAGTTGCAAATTCCATAAGATCCCATAATAAATCATCATTCTTTTCATCTAAGATTCAAAAAAGGCAATGATAAAATCATATAGAAAAAATTTTAGTAATGGACAATAAGGTATTCCTAGAACTTTATTCAAATTTCTATCACTACAACAAAACACATGAGATAATTAATTCAGAAAAAGAAAAGGTTTGGCTGAGAGTTTTAGGGGAATCCAGTGCATGGTCAATTGAACCCATTGGTTTGGGCTTGTGGTGAAGTGGGGAATCATGCGACAGTGAATGGTGAAGTAAAACCACTCACCTCATGAAAAGAGAGAAAGAGGAAGGAATGAGGGTTCCACAGCCCTATAGGGATCTATAGACTCTGCATGGGGCCACACCTTTTAAAGGTTCTATCACCTCCCAGTGCACCAAGCTAGGGCCAACCCTTAAACACACCGGCCTTTGGGTCATTAAATATCCAAACTATAACAATATCATTACCTTTTATTCATCTAGTGAATCTGAAAAGTGAAACAAATAATAACCTAAAAACATAGAAAAGGGTATCAAATGAGATGGGATAACTTCAAAGTTGCAGTGTTACCATGTTAATGAGTGTAATATTAATTACTTTTTATCAACTAAGAAAATATCTCATGCCTTTAAAAAACTTTCACTGAGGCTTTAATTAAGCTTGCTTGAAAATTTACTTTGAAACTAAAATCCATTTTTTTCTTAAAGAAGAAGACAATAAAGTACAGTCACCTATTAGTATCAAAGGTGTGATTTTTTTTCTAGAACACCTATGGGTACCAACACCTGTAGATGTTTAAGTCCCTTTTATAAAGTAGCACACTTTTTGCTTGTTACCTATGCAATATTCCTGTACACTTTAACTCATTTCTAGGCTGCCTGTAATACTTAATGCATTATAAATGTTACATTAATAAGTGTCATACTATATTGTCTAGGGAATACTAACAACAAAAATTCTTTATATGTTTACTATAGATGCAGTTGTGTATTTGCTGAATATGTTGATTGGTTGTATCCAGAGATGCAGAACCCACAAATACAGAGGGATGTCTGTATTAGAAAAAAATACAACTGAAAAGGAAAACCGAGAGGTTGTGATAATATCAATGAAATTGTAGCGCTCGCACGCACACACACACACTCTTACACACGAATGTCTTTCCAGAATCCTCACTATTATTTTCACGCTTTCTCTTCCTCTCCATAATACTTCCATGCACACTCCAGCTACATATATGCTATATTTTTTTCTTCATGTACATCACCCTGAGCACAGCTGTTTCATCAAGAGTTCCCACCCCACAAAGAAAGAATAGTTGTAGTATCCCAGTCATTAAAGTCACAATCAGTTGGTCCTCAAGTAGGCACAGTACTTAAATTAAGTGAGTTCTAGGGTTTTTTTTTTAATTGTTGGTTTTATTTTCATTTTTAAAAAACATTCAATTAATCAAGGCTTGTCCTCTCTTCCCCTCTCTCCTGAAGTGATAAGCCTTCGTATTTGAGGATTTGAGTGATTTGAAATTTTTTTCAGAATATGTTCAGAGATCATTCAAAAGAAGAAGCATAGAGAGTTTCTTGAGCATTGGCAGAATCTGTGCCCCAGAGTTTAGCTCCACTTTCTCTGAAGGATTGAGGGAAAGTTCAGAGAATTCTTCAGTCCTTCTTTAGATTCTAGGAATCATTTTAACTAAGCCTAGATGGAATTAGATCTCTTTACTTTAACACCATAAATAATCTATATTGAATCAAAACAAGTATTAAGGTTGGACTGTAAAATCACTTCACATTTTGAAAATTTCAATCAGCTGAAAAAATTAGTGAAAAAAAATTGAACAAAATCAACCAACTAATAAAATTAATGAAAAAATAAATTTAGAAAAATCTTAGGTGAAATACTTTACTAGCTCCCTTATCCATGAATTGGTGAGAGATATATAAAGCACATAAAATTACTGTAGGAAAAAGTAGAAGTATGTGAATTATCCAGCATGGTAGAGTCATTCATTATTGTGACTCTAATAAAAATCTGCCTCCAGGCCAACTTTTTAAGTGGTGTCCCAGTTTTACATGTTTCTAATGAGCAATGTCTGGCATTGTGGAAAAAAAATTCTAGTTGCTTTGAAGAATTCTGGCACTGAAAGTGAATCTTTGGTCACACATAAAACTGAATAAAAATAAAACTCTAATCCTGTACCAACTAAACTAAGCCCCAATCTCTTTATTAGTGAGAATATGAAAATAGCAATTGTTAGCCCATGTTTGACTCTACCAAGGGTCAGAGTCAGAACACACATTGGGGTAGAAGGTGCTAGGGAAAATAGTTTAGCGAGGAGCCACCTGACAACAGGGATATATTCTGAGAAATGGATCATTAGACAATGTGTCATTGGTCAGATGGAAGAGTGCACCACCACAAATCTAGATGGCTTAGTTTAGCACATACCTAGATTATATTCAGCTTTTCATGGTTCTGACCAAAATGTCTCCCAAGAACAATTTAAAGCTTATTGTGGCTCAAGGCTTCAGAGGTCTCAGTCCATGGTTAGCTGACTTCATTGCTCTGGACTTGAGGTTAGTACATATTTCCAGATGGGCACGGCAGAGGAAAGTTGCTCAGCTCATGATAGCGGTGAAGCAGAGAGAGGAGAGGGAGGGAGAGAGAGAGAGAGAGAAAGAGAGAGGCAGGGTACCCCGGAAAAGATAAACTCAGGACACGCCCCAATTGAGTCCCACCTCCCAATAATCCATTCAGTTATCAACTGGATCAATCCTCAAATGAGGTCAGAGCCTATATCATCTACTCGTTCCCTAAAAGTCCCACCCCTGAACCTTGCAGCTTTGGGAACCTCACTTTCAACACACGAGCTTTGAGAGATGTTCCAGATTCCAACCATAACAATATGCATATTCAAGCCTATTGCATCTCAACCATAATGAGCAAAGCAACATGAAATCAAATCAAGCACAAGAGAAATGATGCAATGACCACGAGCCGGAAGAAGCTGCTGCCAGCATAATGCAGCACACTGGTTCACAATGGACTTTCTATCCATAGCAGGAGGACACTGTAAAATAATTACAGAACACGTAGCAAGCATGCGTGGACAAGCAGGGTAGATGGTCATCATCTCTGTCCAGTACCATGATCTATGTATGATTGTGCTATACTTTTAAATAACTAGCTACACAGTAGGTTTATTGGCACCAGCATCATCAATGTTCCATGCTATAACCTTGTGACCACTAGAACATCATTCAGTGATAGGAATCTAGTGGCAACACCATTGAATGTGAGGTCCTACATCAACCCGAATGTTGTGTGGGGCATGTCTTCCCTAACTAAGGAACAGATATAAACCTCCAATCTGACTTTCCCTGATTCTTCCTTGAAGTTTTCTTTCCTTGCACTCTTGACTTGCAAACTGAAATGAGAGACTAGTTCACTTAGCAGGCAGAAATGAAATTACCAAGAAGTTCGCAGTTTTAAGTGTGAACTATGGGTTCTCATTTGCACCACCCCTTCTGGCTGCTGTTTGTTTAGAGTTTCCAGAAGAGGGGAAAACAGGCTGTATTCAGGCAGCATTTCTACATAAAGGCTACTGGTAAACTGACTGAAAAAATGATGGAAGAACGGTATCGAATCTTGCAATTTCCAGCAACCCATTGTGAAATATTTTTATCATTTAAAGCATCTGTTTTTATACTTAATTTTATAATCATGAATTTTTATTTATTATGGACTAATTGTGTTCCACATCCACCCCAAAAATTCTATGTTCAAGCCCTATCTTCTTTTTTTTATTTTCAAAGAGAGGGACAGTGAGAGAAAGAGAAAGGGAGAATCAATTTAATTTAGTTATTTATGTGTGTTTTGTTGCTCTGAGACTTTGTTGTGTACATGGTGCTGGGATTTGAACCTGCATACTAGTGCATGCCAGGCTAGTGCAGTAAGCGCTGAGCCACTGCTCCAACCCCAAGCCCTACCTTCTACTGTGGCATTTTGAGACAGAACATTTAGGGAGGTGATTAAAGTGAAATGAGTTCATAAATATCACGTCCTGATCCACTAGGACTGAAGCCCATATAAGAAGAGGAAGAGATAGCAGAGAGTTCACATTCATTGTTTGTCTGCCTATGCACCGAGCAAAAGTCAGAGAGAAGGTGATGGGTAAAATCTGGAACAGAAGTCTCACCTGATGCCTACAGACACTTTGGTCTTGGACTTCTAGGCTTCAGAACAGTGAAGAAATCATTTTCTGATGTCTGAGCCACTGAGTCTAAGGTACTTGCTATAGAAACCCTGGCAGACTAGTATCATAGTCCATTTCTGAAAGAAGGATCCTGTGTTAGTCAGTGTTTCATTACTACAACAAAATACCTGAGGTAACCGATGTAATAAGTGGAAATGAAGATACTGGTTGTTTAGTTCCTTGCTTTTGGCCTATGGCAAGGCAGCACAAAAAGGCAGGAATGTGCGGAGGAGGAACCTACTCACCCCATGGCAATCAGGAAGCTAAGAGAGAGCAGAAGAGGCTGGGATCTCACTCTCCTCTTCAAAGACATGCCCCTGATTACCTCATCTCTAACTTCCTCCCACTGGCCCCACTGCCTGAAGGTCACACCACTTCCTGATAAATAGCATTGTTCTAGGGACCAAATCAACATGGGCCTTTGGGGGACATTCCAGATACAAATAATATCAGATCCCCAAACTATAAAATTTAGGATCCTACATGTTTATGTCCTATAAAACTCAAAAATTGGATGTGGCCTTGAGACTGGAATTAAAAGTAGGGAATAGACAGGGTGGAAAGTGGGGCAGTCAGGAAGAAACTGCCATTTCTTCCCCCTATTGCAACCACTGAGTTCATCACAGATTCACTATTTTCCCTCAATCTATTATTAAAATAGATTTTAATTCTGGGGGTTTCAACAATAGAAAAGGAAGAGATTAGAATATTAACTAATGTTTTTCTCTTTCAGTATAAGATTATACTTTACCCTTTCTCAGCATTCGGAGCTCAATAAATAATTAATAATGTAATAATCAGAGTGGCTCTATTAATAGTGCTGTATGAGCTCATTGTTTGTGATCACTGTTCTCATTTTAGTTATACTATAAACAGAGGTTGCAGATGGGCATCCATATGATTAAACACCCCACTTGAAAACATGAATATATTATGAAGTGATAATGTGGTACATTAATAAGTTATTTCATGTAGCATATATTTGCTTTTGAAATATGGAGAACATTGTCAGCTTCTTACTTTTTAACCTAGAAACAATGTATTTGAAAAGTTGGGGGGATTGGAAGTTTTAGAGAACAGTTCGAATATCCAAGATAAGAGGAAACTATCTATCCCAGACTTCTCTGGATACACCAGCCTTTGTGAACAATTAGCTGAGATATTTATTCTATTTGCAGACTCCACTTACTTGGAAATCCCTGGTAATTTGTGTTTCTTACTACATGTGAAGCCATGAGCATTTTTCTCATTCTACTAAGGGAAGCAGAGTATAGAAGATAGAATGTTCTTGCTGAGAAAAAAAAAATCATTTCTTATCATGTTATACATCATCACAGATAGCAACAACCGTGTTGGAGTGGTGGCTCAGCAGTTGGAGTGTTCCCCTGGCATGCACAGGGACACAAGTTTAAACCCCAGCACTCTATACACAACTAAGTGTTGGAGAAACAAAGGCCAGATGAAAAAAACAAATAAAACTGATTCTTTTTCTGTCTCCCTCTCTTCCTCTCTCTTAAAAAAAATATTGATAACCTCAAAAGACTTCCCAGCACATCCTGTATTTCATGGTCAAACATGGATCCTTGAATGAATTCTAGTGTTCTTGGAACTGATCAAGCGGGGATAAATCACCTTCTTATGTTGTATCCACAGCATCATGCACTCAAAAACCAGCAGGATGCCCTGCGTTCCATGAGGCCTCACTTATATCCTGTGTTCTATGGGGCTTCACACATACTCAGGAACCCCCAGATAAAAATAAACAAGTGCTGTCCTAGAAACTTGTACATGAAAGAGGCGATACAGAGAGAATCACAATAGGGAATGGGCTTAGGGGAGAATTTGTAGATGAGTTGCTATAAAGGTTATATAGAAGTTCGCCACACGGAAACTCTAAAAAAATCAGGAAATGGGTCACTGAATGAATTAGCATGTGCAAAGATGTAGTAGTGAGAAGGGTAATATTCTCCATTTCTGAATAAAGATTAAATAGGAGTGTGGGTGTTCCTCAGCACAGGGGGCCCTGGGTTTGATAGCCAGCACTGCAAAGGAAAGAAAGATTTAATAAAAATCTGTTACGCATCGTACATCGAATGGAGGCATTGAAGCACAGAGTCATGACCACACCCTGACCATTTTTTAATGCCTTCTGGCTTAATGTGCACCTTCTAATCTTTATGATATAATGACTGGTGCATTTCAACTCATACTATTTTACAATGCTTTGTTGAAATACATGAAGCTATAATGTTTTATATTTTTCATAGTAGAAGATATTCTACAAAACAAGAGAATTATTTAAAAGAACATTTTCCCCCTGCCTGTTTTGAATTCTTCTTTCTCTACCAAAACAATCTTATTCCAAATCACAATGACCAATATCTGATTTTTCTCTAAAGTTGATAAATCAGGGCAGGCTCATGAGGCTCAGTTTTCTGAGCTAATGTAATTTTGTTTCCAATAACAATGTAGTTATTTCTCTTTGAAGAGCAAAGTTTCCATGCTAGAAGTGGTGATGGAGAGATTAAGGTGATATTGCACATGTCACAACAGAACCCAGTGAGAATACATTTTGGAAGAGAAAAAAAAGTAAAGGTGACAGTCAACTTAGGTATTTCAAATTGCCAGGGGCTCTAAAACCACAGCAAAAAAATCTCTAGCATTTTCCTTCCCTCAAAATTTTGTTTAACATGGGGTAGAATGTGAACATTGTCCGCAGTCAGAGAGTTGTTCCCTAATCATTTCATAAGATACCTTGTCATGCAGCATGGATTTTCATACTTTGGTATCTACCTGAGAGCTGTGCAGAAAATCTTACATTCATGTCAAAATAGGTAAAAATGCACAATCAATTCCTCCAGTGTTTTAACTAGGTAAAAGGGATAATACAAGTCCAGAGCATATACATGATTTAATCATTTTGTTCAGTAAAAATAAAATAAAGAAGCAAGGGAGCGGTGTTTCATCTACTCATCAGTGCTCATCCACAACTTGCATCCTCTACCACTTCAGCTCATTCAGATGACATTTGCATTGCATGGTGTCGGAATTAGTGTATTTCGTTCCTTTCACAGTGTACTGAACACGGTAAACCTGACTCTATTTAGTCCTCCCCGAAGTGAGATTGGAGAAGCAGCTTAATGCCGGAAGTAACGAAACCAGATGTGATCTGTCTCTAGGAGGGAGAGCTCTGCTTTCTTCTGACATCCTCCACTTGGACAGTCAATCCACCCACAGAAGCTCTGATGCCCAAATGCTTGGCATGGAGGTTCTGTGAGCATTCAAATGGCAACCACCAACCACAAATTCTGATATTTCAGTATGCTACTTGCCAGTTCAAAAGCTTCAGACTCTGAAAGGCTGGAGGTACCTACATCTTTTGAACTGAAACATTGGCCATTAAAGAGAATTTAGATCTGCAGTTAGTACGTTGTGGTAGGCTTACTATCTGCTCAGAAATCTTTTATGCAACCCATGTGCCCCCAGGGAGGGAGAACAGGGGCAGTTGCCAGCACTTAGTCTTGACAGCATAAAAGTGGAAATCACTGTGATATATTCAAACATGCATATAATATAATTTATTAAAGTGCCGCAGTGGAAAAAATGTACATATGTAAATAAATATAAGGAAGATCGGAAAAGTTGATGAAGGGAACATAGGAAGGAAGGAGGGGAGGGAAAATAGAAATATTGAGAAATATATTACAGGAAATTACGTTATGCACATATATGAATAGGTTCAATGGGCCCCACTACTATCTATAATTATAGTGTAACAATAAAAACATTTAAAAATTGTTTTAACTACAATTACATAGACTATGAAAATAGTAAATAATTACTAGCTGTGTAAATTGGGTCAAGTCACAGGTTTCTCAGTTTGTAGCTATGCACAAACAAAATAGAAAAGTATTTTGAAGCCATCGGTATGTCAGGATTGAACAAATGCAGTATAAGCTTAGCAAATGTTTGCTGCCGATTCTGTTTAACCTTTTTCTAATTGTAGTCCAGACTTTCACATGTTTATGCATTTTTATTTAATTTCATTCATGAATCCACTGAGAATGTGCTATTTAAATGTATATTATATGGAATTTCATATAATTTTATAAGCAATGGGAAGCTTCTAGGATATGTGATTGTTGAACATATTTATGTAATTCTATCAATTCAAGCAATATTATGCCTTTGGAATCATTTTATTTATTTTATGCAGGTTTTAATCTTGTTTTTCTCAACCAATTTGTTATTAGGATTGTATCACCTGAAATCTGTCTGAACTTACTACCCTTAGTGGTCTGTTTTACTCCTAATAACTCATGGGGGTCAAATTTCATGTTTTGAGAATCCTAGCTTGTTCCTGTATATAAAGGAACAGAAATCTTCTCTTATTGTTCTCAACATCAATTCAGGAGCCAAATAAACAGCCTTTCTCCTTTCTATAAGTTATCACACTCCAAACAACTTTTCTCTTCCTCCTCAGATAATTTTATGCCACCTGCATTATGAGCACCCATCATATTAGGTGTGTTAAGATAGTCTCTTATACTAGGAACATCAATCATGAATAATATAATAAAAATCACTGTGAAGACAACATCTTGTGTGGCAGGTGGAGAAATAGTCTTAGACTAGGCTGTCCATACCCACCAACTTGCTTTCATCTCACTAATCTCACTTATTTTTGTAAATATTTTTTAAGAGAGAGGGACAGTGAGAAAGAAAGAGAGAGAGAGAGAGAGAGAGAGAGAGAGAGAATCAATTTTATTTAGTTTTTCATGTGTCTTTTGTTGCTCCAAGACTTCTTTGTGTAAATGGTATTAGGGTTTGAACTCCCATACTTGCGCGTGCCAGGCAAGCAGCGCCTTGACAGCTGAGCCACTCTGCTCCAGCCCCTGTAAACACTTCTTTAATATTCAAATTATTCTCCTCCCTTCATCCTCAAAACAGGAGAGAGTCACCTACGGTCTTTAGTTCCAAATTTATTCTTAACAGTATTTCATCTTATTTTTTCAAATATATGATAATGGTCAACTTCTGAAACACAGCTTGGTATCTTTGCGACTCTGTATTTCTCTTACCATTTAAATTTTTTTTTTTTTTTTGTAAATTCAAGCCAATTGCAGAGAGCTGATATATATAACTTTACCTCATTACACATTTTAAGATGAGAAAGACAAAAATAATTGCCCAAAGACTGTGCTGTTCCTTTATTTCATAGGCTCTTTAATCCTTTTTTACACTGGCAACCTCCATCACGTTTCCGTGCATGTTTTGTATGCTGCATGAGTGGTGAGAAGATTACATTTAGAATTCCGCAAACTTTAGACAATAAAAAAGTTGTGCTATTTGTTCCCAGTTGTTTTTCAGTTTCTTTCAATTTATCATGAAAAAGAATTTCAATCTCTTCAGTCATATGAAAAGGTCTCTGCCAGTTATGTTTGTTTGATATATAACTGGCAATCTGTAAAAATTTTATAATATATAGAAGTTTGCAAAGAATGGACTTGAAACACTAAAATTCACCATGCATCGTTTTTAAAAGTATTAACCAAAACCCATAGCATTGAGAAATAAATAAGTAGATTGGTTTGCACTTTTCTTTTAATAATCATGGATCCCACATGTTTGTCTAGCTACCTGGAAATTTTGATTGTTTTTCTTGGAAATCTTGTGATCTAATTTTTCTTCCTGGTAACATGGTAAAGTAAGTAGCTCTTCTCACATGGGGCTTGTGGGAAAAGGCACATAGGGTAACAAACTAAGTGCTTTGAATAAAAAATGTCCAAGGTGAAAAGATAAACCGGACTAACCATGTTTTAAACCAATTTTACCATCTGGGCTCACATTTTCTATTATTTGTAATCGTATGAATGCCAGAGTCCATCTGACCAAATTCAAATCAGTGTTCTGTCCTTTAACTCTGGAAGCTTGGCCAAGCTTTCTTAACTTGTGTGACTCAATTTTGTCATCTGGGAAATGGGAATAACAAAAACACCTAGAACATATATATGGCTGCTGTGGAGATTCAATGGTTAGCACACTCTGCCAGTGCCTGACTGTAGCAAGTACTCGCATTAGCTATTGTTAACCAATGGGTAATGAGTCTCCCACTCATTCATGGCACGTGGAATTATGATTTTCACGAGCACCTTGACGGTCAAACTTTGTATACCAAAAACAGAGCAAACCTCTCAATATTCTACTTTTGTTGGGACAAAAGTTACCCACCACATCATTCCATACTAACGATCTCTAATCAATCGCTCATGATTATACATCACTTTGCATCAATGTTAGGACAATTCTTAATCTGATAACAACCTACAAAGTGAAGTCAGTTGCAGTTACTTGATATTTCTGACTGTATATTCTTTATATTTTGTCTATTTAAGTCGTATTTTCACAGTTGTATACCATAAATATGAAACTACGAGTGATTAAAATTGTTAGAGCCTAGATTACATCATACATAAACAGTATTTCGCCACACTATAAAACATGGTTCTGTGCATACAAGTTTATAGTTTACAAATGAGTCAAAATGCACTCGGTAAATGAAAACAAAAGCGACTGCTTTAGAGAAATAACAGAAGTAATAATCCTAGAATCAAGAAAATTTAAAAAGTAAAAATTAATTCAGTGTTTGTTGTTTTTTTTTTTTAAAGAGAGAAGGACAGTGGGAATCATTTTCTATTGAGTTTTTCATGTGGCTTTCGTTGCTCTGACACTTAATTGTGTACGTGGGTGCTGGGGTTTGAACGCGTGTACTTGCGCAAACTGGGCGAGCACCATAACCGCCGAGCCACTGTTCCAGCCCCTGTTATTTTTTTTTTTTAACAAGAGTATATAAACTTAATTTTACTTTGGAACCATAAGTTGAGAGACTGAGTCTTACCTCAGGCGAGGTAGAGCTCTTGACAAATAGTAAGGGTTTTATTTCTGAAGCTGATTTTTGTTTCTTAAAAGTATCACCATATAAAGTTCTCATGTATTATTTCTGGAGTCTATCTGAATCCATATTTAGCAGTCAGTGTTGTTATTTTTATTAGGTTTGTTTTTTGGAGAAATGTTACAGTTACAGATAAAATGAGCGAAGTCAGCATTCCCACATAGCCTTTCTTTCCCCCTGTCTACACACAATACCAACAAATATCAACATTTTTCATTAGTGAAGTAAATTGTTACAATTCCTGAACAAATATGTTATCATTAAGTAAAGTCTGAGGAGCTGGAGCTGTGGCTTGGTGGTTACGGTGCTTGCCCGACATGTGCAAGTACACGGGTTCAAACCCCAGCACCCACGTACACAACTGAGTGTCAGAGCAACGCAAGCCATGTGAAAACTCAATAAAAATTGATCCTCTCTGTCTCTCTCTCTTTCTCACTGTCCTTCTCTCTTAAAAAGAAAAAGAAAGAAAGAAAAAAGTAAAGTCTGTTCATTCTTTGTGTTGTGCAGCTCTATGGGTTTTAACAAATGGTTAATGTCATATTACTATTTTCACAGTATTATGTACAACAGTTTAACTGTCCTCTATAATATCCCCGGAGCTCTACCCATTAATCCCTGTCTACCTTCCCTAAAAACCCTGGCAAGCACTGACGTTTTCACCGTCTCTAGAGTTTTGTCTTTTCCAGAATATTATTTTATTAGAATTGTATGTCAAGCAGCCTTTGGACATTGGCGGCACGCACTTAGTAATGTGTCTTTGGTGGTTGGATAGCTCATTTCTTTTAGCACTGAATAAGTCTTTTGTGGATGGACCACAGTTTGTTCATCTGCTCACCTATTGAAGGGCATCTTAATTGCTTCCACATTCTGGCAACTATGAAAAAAGCTTCTATAAATATTCATGTGTAGGTCTTTGTGTGGACACATATTTTCAACACATTTGGGTAAATACCTAGGAATGCAATTGCGGAATCCTATGCTAAGATTATGTTTAACTTCACAGAAGACTGTCAAATTGCCTCCCAAAGTAGCTGCACCATTTGCATCCCCACCAAGAATAAATAAGTGTTCCTGCTGCTCCGCATTCTTGCCAAAATTTGGTTATGTAAGTGTCTTGGATTTTGGCTGTTCTAATAGGTATGCAGTGGAATTAATTTTTATTTCTTCCCTTATTTTTCTTGGTGCATTATAGTTGTAAATAATTATTGGATTCATTGTTACATATCTTTACATACACACAATATGAGAACGCAATTTGAACAGTATCATTTCATAGTATACCTCTCGTCCCTTTCTTTAGTCTGCTGACCTCCCTTTGATTTTCATGAGATTCCTGTCCACCACCCCCTCCCCGCACAAATATAACTTTCTTTCCCTTTTACCTCTCTAGCTTCCACATATGAGAGAAAATATACGACAATTGACTTTCTGAGTTTGGCTTATTTTGGTTAACTTAATGTTTCCAATTCCAATCATTTCCCTGCAAATGGCATAATTTCATTTTTCTTTAAGGCTGAATAAAACTCCATTTTGTGTGTGTGTGTGTGTGTGTGTGTGTGTGTGTGTGTGATCACATTTGCTTTATCCATTCTTCTATTGATAGACACCCAGGCTGGTTTCATAGTTTGACTATTGTGAATTACGCTGCTATATACATGGGTATGTATGTGTCACTTTAGACTGATGACTTTAATTCTTTAGGGTAAGTATCTGGGTCATATGGTGGTTCCATTTCTAGTCTTTTGGGCAAGTTTCATTCTAATTTCCATAGTGACTGCATAATTTGTAGTTCTACCAACAGTGTATAAGCGTTCTTTTTCTCCACATCTTCTCCAGCATCTATCATTGTATGTATTCCTGATGGGTGCCATTCTAACAGGACTGAGATAAAATTTCATTGTACTTATTTTATTTATTTTTTTTTTAGAGAGGGACACACACACGCGCACACACACACTGAGAGAGAGAGATGGAGATAGAGACAGAGAAAGAGAAAGGGAGGGAAAGAATGAAAGAATCAATTTTATTTAGTTTTTCATCAGGTTTTTATTGCTCTGACACTTCGTTGTGTACATGGAGCTAGGTTTCAAACCCACCTCCCAACACATGCCAGGCAAGCGCCATAACCACCGAGCCACTGCTCCAGCCCTCTCAGTGTAGTTTTAATTTGCATTTTTCTAATTTCTAAAGATGATGAGCATTTTTCATGTATTTGTTGGCCTTCATATTTCTTCTGTTTAGTTTATTTGTCCAATTATTGAATGGTTTATTGAGTTTCATTTTTTGATGATAAGTTTTTTGAATTCTTCGTATGTTCAGGATATTAATCCTGTCAGAAGAATAGTTACCAAAGATATTCTCCCATTCTCTAGGTTCTCTTCACATTTTTCATTGTTCCCTTTGCTATGAAAAAGATTCTAATTGGATGGCATCCCATGTATTGATTCTTGTCATTGTTTCCTGAGATTTAGGAGTCCTACTGAGGAGAAGATGTCTGCACCTATATGTTGGAGTGTTACCCTATGTTTTCTTGTAGGTCTTGTAGTTTCTGATATGATTCCTAGGTCTTTAATCCATTTTGAATTGACTTTTGTGCAGGGTGAAATATAAGTATCTAGTCTCATTCTTCTACATATGTATAACCAGTTTTCCCTGCACCTTTGTTAAAATATTTTTTTCTCCAATGTATGGTTTTGGTACCTTTCCCAAGAATCAGATGTTTAGATGTTTAGGTTTGTCTGTGTCTTCTATTCTGTATCACTGTCTGTTTTGAACTATTTAGTTTTTGTAGGATTTTTTTTGTCAATTCCTAATTTCATTAAAATTATGTTCAGATAAAATATAAGGAATTATATTGTATTTTTATCTGTTAAAAATTGCTTTTTGGCCTAAAATATACCCTATTTTGGAGAAGGTTTCATGAGTAGCTAAGAAGAAATTGTATTTCATTTCTGTGGATAATATATTCTATAGATATCCACTAAGTTCATTTCATTTTTAATGTTTTTTTATGGCCAAAGGACTTTACTGATTTTATGGTCTATCTATTGGTGAGAGAGGTGTGTTGAAATTACCCAGCATTATTGTACTGGAGTCTATCTGAGGCTTTAATTCAAGCAGGGTCTATTTCATGTAATTAGGTGCACCAATGTTTGGGGCACAAATATTTACTATCATTATAATCTCTTTTTGGATTATTCCCTTTACCAGTATAAAGTGATGTTCTTTGTGTCTTCTGATTAATTTTGGCTTGGATTCCTTTTGAATTTGGATATGAGAGTAGCTCTTTCTGCTTATTTTTGGGTTCCATTTGCATGTTATATCAATTTCCATCATTTATTTTCAACAAGTGACTGTCTTTGCATGTAAGGTGAGTCTCTTGCAAACATATAATTAGGTTTTGTTTATAAATCCATTTTGCCAGTCTATATCTATTAATTGGAGAGTTGAGACTATTTATATTCAGTGTCATTATGGAAAGGTTTTTATTAATTCCTCACATTTGATTAATGTCCTTCTGTTTCTAATTTGCTTAACTATCCTTCAACTAAAATTTGTCCATTTGTGTTTGTGAGCTTTGGGGTTTGTTTCAGAGTTTTTCTGGATGTAGTATTTCTTTGAGTATTTTGTGCCAACTTAGCAATCATAAATTATTTTAGCTTCTGATTATCTTGGAAGGTTTTTATTTATTTGATTCTGAAGAACAGCTTCGCTGGATATAACAATCTTGGTTGACAGTTAGTTTTTGTGCCAAATCTTCCTGGATATTAGATGTGTGATCAGAAATTATAAATAATTCTTATTGGCTTGCATATAATGTGACCTGACATTTTTCTATTGAAATTTTATGATTTTTGTCTATTTGTGTTCTGAATGCCTCCCATACCTGGGTATCCATCTCATTCTCAAGATTCAAAATTTTTTTCTGTTATTATTTCCCTACAGAGGTTATTCATTCCATTGACATTAATCTCATAACCCCCTTCAATTATGATGATTCTTGAATTTGGTCCCTTAATGTTGTCTCAGATTTCTTATATATATATATTTGGTCATGGTTACCTATTTCTTTTAATACTGTCTTAATGTTTCAGGCTGACCACTTTTTCCTCCAGCTGAGATTTTGTCTTCAACATGGGTTGCACTGAAGATTCCAAGCTATTCACAGAAAAGGGTAAAACAAACAAGAAAAACAACCAAAGCAAACAATACGTAGCATTTAAATAAGTACCCATTGCTTACTATGACATCTACAGCATTCATTACGACAAAAACAGGAATGGTGGTATCAGCAATTGTCAACAGCAAAAATAATAATTAACTGCAATTTAGATCTGTTATTAAACTGCAGGTGTCAATAGTACTAATAATTACAATGTGAATAGTGGGAATAGGAGTTATAGAAAACAAATATTCCTAAAAGATGGTAAAAATATATTTCATTAAGAGAAAAGACATGGTATGAGAAGTTAAAAGAAATTTTAGGATGTTCAAAATGTGAACAGAGAGAAAGCAGAAGAAATGTAGCAAGTGACGGCTATAGGCAAAACAAAAAGTAAACTAAACAAAATGAAGTTAAGGGAGAAAGTAGAAGAGAACATGAGAGCTTTGTTGTTAGAGAATAAGGGAGAGAAAAGAAATAAGAGAAACAAACAAAAACAAAACAAAAAAATAAACAAATGATACCCTGATGCTCAAAAAATAAGAAAAAGTAAAATCATAAAAATATAAGAATGAGAAAAATAGAAACATATTTGTATACATGCATATATATATATATATATATATACATATTCATACATATCCATGAACTAGTTAACACAGCAAAAAAAGAGAAAGAAATAGAAAGAATTTAAAGAATTATAAAGGGAAAGGAAAAAAGATTCTTAATGGAAAATGGAAGAGTTTTCTCCACTTAGGTGATCAAAACTGTTGTTGAGGGTGGATGGTCCCTGGCCTATGCCTGACTATCCTTCTTTCTATTTCTTCTTGTATTATGTACTTAGAAATGGTGGGTGTGGGGGGGAGAATGAATGTATGCACAAGGGCTAAAGTTTTATAACCCCTTTCTCTTTCAGTGTCATTCACCAAACTGCCAACTGGAAAGGCCTAAAACTGAAGCTGTTTGAAACAGCTTATACATCCTTTCTCACCAGTATAAGATGAAATAGAATGGGAAGTACTGTTGATTGGATTTTTTTCTGTACAGAGCAGATCAATACACTCCCAGTGTGCAGCTACTACAGAGTTCTAAGAGTGGAGTTTCAATGGCTAGGGATTAGCTCTTATCAAGCCTTAGGAACTTTGATGGGTGGGATCTGTTCAGGAGAGATTAGATCAATACTCCCCTAGGGCAGGCAGATGCTGATCTCTGCTGGGAGTCTGGATCCTAGGAGACTCCCAAGAATTCTACTTGTGGGGCAGGGGAGCCAGCTCTCCACATGTCTCACACACTCCACTGCCCATGAATACAGCCTTCCCAGGCTTGGTCCCTGAGTACATGCCTGCCTGCCTGTTCAGCTTGCTGACCTTCTTCAGCTGGTCATACGAGCTGCCAAACTCAAAAGGTAAGCAAGTTACATTTTTCCCCCATATTTCTGACTTGAATCCCCCTGAGTACAATATTCTATGTGCCTGCTTCACTCAAGGTATGTTAGATACACCCTAAACCACATGGTACGTGCTTTCTGGGATGAAATGGCAATATTTGCTACCATCTTCCCAGGTCTCACAAGAGCTTAGCTTGGCTCCCAGCTTTAGCCTTCCATTTGCAGCTGAGAAACAGAGGAGTTTTCAAAACAGTTCAAGGTGCAGCCTCTAGATCCACTAAGTTCAGGCTGCTTCTCTGATCTCCAGGTTTTCCTTGCCCACATTTGTTCGTCGTGTTTCTCTCTGCGTTCCTGTTGTCTCTCCCCTCTGTGATGAGCCAGCTCTGCCGCCACAAGTGGCTTGACTCCATTGCACCCTATCTTATTCTTTGCTCAAGGCACCTTAATTTTTGAGTCTCCAAGAGACAGATTGACTGATACTGACTGATAGTGAATTCCCTCTTTCATCCACCTCACTGAGAAGCAGTACTCCGACAGTTTGAATTTTCAGCCAACTTGTAACTAGAAAAGCAGCATGCTTTGAATCTACCTACCGCCTTGAATCTCCTCCAACTCAGTCTTTTAATTTGTTATTTCTTGATAAAAAGAAAGTGTAACGTATTCATGCTTGCTGCGTGTGTGTATGTGTGTGTGTATAAATGAGATGTGTGTTCAGCTCTTTTGCCCATGCCCATTTTATATTTTGCTTTTGTTCACTTCTTGCTAAGTTTTAAGAGTATTTTGGATATACATTTTTATTAAATAATATGTTTTGTAAATACTTTCTAATAGTCTGTGCCTTGGCTATTTAATAGTGTCTCCTGTAAAAAAAAAATCAATTTTAATTTTTTACATTGGATAAATAGCTAAAGAATAATATTAGCATCAAGAAAAATGATATATCATTTTTTAAAACAACAAGTTGACCCAGATAATTCGAAGGGCTTTATGAAGACAATGGCATTAAACATGGAACTGTCAATAATGATCCATAAAAATTGCATGGAAATACAGTGGATAATTCCAGAAATATTTTTAGGATAATTGAGAATGAAAAACAAATATGGGAGGTGCGACAAAAATTTAAATTGCTCTTTGGGTATTACCTATCAAATTCCACCAAAGCATAAAAATAGGATATATCTATACATATCATGTATTAGATCACATAGAGATTCATGAGTATATATGCACAAAATCATGTGTCTCTTAACACTGGGGATACGTTCTGAGAAATGTGTTATTAGGTGATTTGGTTGATATGCAAACGTTAGGATACACTTGTGCAAAATCACGATACCTACGATGTCACTAGATGATGCAATCGTATGGGACCACCATTGTACATATGCTCTACCGCTGACAAACCATCACTGTGGGAGGTATGGCTGTATGCATATCCATGAGTTTCATAGGGAATAAAAGATTTTGTGTGTTTTGGGATTTAAATGTGCTCTTTATGACCAAACAGCCTCTTACATGCCAACTCCAATAGCTTGGTGGAAGTTTCAGGGAAGGTAATATTGAGAAGGCTCAATGAGAAAGAAAACTATTATGGCCAGGCGGTGAAATCTATCCTGTGGAATACTCAGGGCATCTGCTCTCAACCCTTAGCCATACCCTCAAAAGCAACAGCTCCCAGAGTAGTATGTACGCAGTTTGCGTTACAAAACATACTAAGGTATTTTATGGAAGAGAAAGCTTATGAGCTTAGTGGCGATTCCTTTTCTTCTTTGCTCTTTATACTGCAATATGATTAACATAAAAAGACAGGGTAAATGGGCACTCTTGCTTAGGTTAGAATAGAGGATCCCATCCTTGGCGAATCCAAGCAGGAATCTGAGTTAGAGAATATTTCCTTTCCTGATGATCCATTAGCAAAATGAAAATTCTTTCAAAATATTGTAGATGGTGAAGTCATTCTCTTTACTTCTGAGATGCTCCTTTAGGCACCAGATAAGAATCCTCAGAACACAGAAGACAAAAACACAAAAATAAAAAGGAAAAGCTATGCAGGATGACTGCATGACTGAGAAAGAATGAAGACACTTGTAAGGTATCAAATAGTGTGACAAGAGTGGACAATTGTGCATCAAATACTCAATGTAAAGAAGAAAACTGATTCCCTTCTAGGATTTAAGCCCTTCCATTCTAAGTCAGTCTCCATCAAATTGATTGGGAAGGGCTGGCTATAGTTTATCCAAAAGCTACAATTTAAAATTACTAGTATTACAAATTGGACAATTATTTTGTCATTGCTCAAATACAAAACATGAAACTTTGCCTCCTTCCTAAGGATGCATTTATCTAAACTGATTAAAACATCATGCAAACATTCTGATACAAAATCAAACAATCCTATAGCTGAAGAATTCTGACAGCTTTCCTGCTACATCAGGGCAGAACTGGTTAATTGTCCTCCTCCCTTCATTTCATCTTGAACAAATATCTAAATTTAGCAAATAAGCCAAATATAGGAATCTCCAAGCTTGTCAAAATATGATGGCAATTAAATTGACATCTCTTCTATGCCTCATTTTTAAAGGAATATATTTTTCAAGGCCTTGACAGTCAAAAACTATTTAGATTATTTATGACATTTCCAATGAGTTAGTAACGTTTTCATTGCATTACATTTTGCATAATATAATTTGTCACTATTTCTTTATTAAGCTTGTTTTATATTCATAGTTGTCCCACAACACTATATTTTCCTCTTTGTCAGCCCAGAACTTCATTATGAAGGATGAGGTTTTATCGTTTCCCAGTGATGCAAATGTCTACAGTGAATAAGTGTCATTATGCAGGAACAGGAATTTAGTTTTCCTCCATTAACCAGGCAGGCTAATGACTCAACAAGTTTATAGCTTGCCACAAAATTTGATAGCGCAATGTGAGTTAGAGCAAATGAGAATAACATGAATGTAAAGATTAGAAAGATGTATATATTTTCCATTTGGTGAATTTTTCAACTTTCCTAAAGTGAGGTCTAGATTTTCAGTGGATTAATGAATAAGATGCCTCCTGACTTTTTCTCTTGAGAAGAAATAACTTTAGTTCTCTTCTTCCAATAGTTCAACTTGGATCCAACTGAGAGAGTGGCCATAGTCAAATGGTAGGCTTTCACCCATACCTCCACATTTAAAGCTCTTTAACACTTAGACTGCCAAGAAAGAGGACAAGCACTTTCAATTTTGCAGAATGTAAAGGTAGTTCCGTTGCTGAACTAGGTAAGTTTGGTTTCTAGAAATCAAGGAACCAAAGAAAAATCAGGTAAGGAGAGTGTTCGGTCTCTATATAGGTTCTTCCACATGAATGCATTGTAGAAGGCAGTAGTTAGCTAAGGACTAGAGATCTTCAATCGGTCACCAATACTAAAATTAGTACTTAAAGCTTCATAAAAAGGGAGTGATTAAAGAGAAGGGAATCAGGAAGCAAGCGTTCTAGACTTCCTTTTATTCTAATATATGGATTGGTTATTCTATGATCTTACCCACATGAGAGGCTGAGGTACTAGAAAATATTTTCAAAGAGGAAGTAAGAGCATCCCAAATGACAGTGTAGGGAAAAGGCCACTGCAAGGACATTTGATCTTTTTTTTTCATTTTTTTATTAGAAGAATATAGAAATACAGTTGAGGGGAAACATTATCAAAACATTAGCTATCAATGGATATAAACTTTGTTATCAAGGGGAAAAGCCAGATCATGGATAACCATCTTGGATTTTACCTATTGGAGTTTCCCCCAGAAGAACTCGTGCGTTAAATGGGTAGTTCGTGGAGGAATGACATCGGCTTCTGGGATGGTTCCCCCATATTCCCAATCTCCAGACTCCTATGAGTTCTTCATATATCCTCCCCCCTTCCCATCCCCCTCCCTACACCTCCAAGTATCCTATAGAGCCATGTCCCTAATGCTCTGAAAGTCATTCAATTTGCAGTTTTGTTAGGTTAGCCATCAGCCCTACTGCTGCCCCATATATGCTAGCATCAACAGATGAGAGAAACCATTTGGCCCTTGAGTCTCTGAGATTGGGAGACTTCACTAAGTATAATTCTGTCCATCTCCATCCATTTGATTTCAAAAGCCATAATGTCGTCCTCTCTAAAGGCCAAGTAGTATTCCATAGTATATATGTACCAAAGCTTTTGTATCCACTTGTCAAGTGAGGGGCATCTGGGTTGGTTCCATAATCTAGCTATAGTAAATTGAGCTGCTAAAAACACTGATATAGCCACATTGCTATAATATGCTGATTCTAAGTCTTTTGGGAAAATTCCCAGGAGTGGGATAGCTGGGTCATAAGGTGGTTCCATCCTTAATTTTTTGAGGATTCTCCATACAGCTTTCCATAGTGGCTGAACCAGTTTGCAGTCCCACCAGCAGTGTAGTAGTGTTCCTCTTTTCCCACAACCCCTCCAACATCTGTCGTTGTTTGTATTCTTCATTTTTGCCACTCTAACAGGAGTGAGGTGGTATCTCATGGAAGTTTTGATTTGCATTTCCCTTATAACTAATGATGTAGAGTATTTTCTCACATATCTGTGGGCTTTCTGGACTTCCACTGGAGAGAAGTTCCTTTTGAGTTCTTTAGCCCATTTATCGATTGGATTATTTGCTAGTTTGGACTTTAGTTTCTTTAGTTCCCTGTAAATTATGGATATTAGCCCTCTGTCCGAGGTGTAGCAGGCAAAAAATTTCTCCCATTCTGTAGGTTCTCTCTTGATGCTCTTGACTAGATCTCTAGCTGTGCAAAAACTTTTTAGTTTAATTGCATCCCATTCATTTAATTTTGATTTTACAGCATGCGCCATAGGAATTTTGTTAAGGAAGAAGCTGCCGACTCCTATAAGGTGTAGTGTTGACCCGACTTCTTTTTCTAGTAAATTTAAAGTTGTAGGCTTAATATCCAGGTCTTTGATCCATTTTGATTTAACTTTTGTGCAGGGCGAAAGATAAGGATCCAGCTTCAGTTGTCTACAAATGGCTGTCCAGTTGGTCCAACACCATTTGTTGAACAGGCTATCTTTCTTCCACACTATATTTTTGCCCCCTTTATCAAAGATCAAATAGTTAAGGATATGGGGGTTTGTCTCAGGATCTTCTATTCTGTTCCACTGGTCTTCGGTTCTGTTTTGATACCAATACCATGCTGTTTTTGCTACTACAGCTCTGTAATATAATTTCA
>PVKS010031125.1:0-23730 GCA_004027875.1 Aplodontia rufa
TGCATCTTCAGAAAAGTTCAGGATAGTGGAAAATGACTGTGTTACTAGGACAGAAGTTTAGAGGAATGTCCAAATACAGGAGTCTAATGGAAAAGAAGCGCTAGTCAGTGCGGTTTGTATGGAGATTCCTGCGGTGCAGTATTTGGGCTGGGAAGGCAGTAGGGTTGTCAGGGATTAACTTCCATACAAATTTAGGTCCCTTTTTTTTTTTTTTTTAAGAGAGAGAGGGACAGTGAGAAAGAGGGGAAAAGAGAGAGAATCAATTGTATTTAGTTTTTCATGTGGCTTTTGTTGCTCTGAGACTTCATTGTGTACATGGTGCTGGGGTTTGAACCCGTGTACTTGCACATGCCAGGCAAGCTCCATAACCACTGAGCCACCTTACATAGCATCATTTTTTTTTTAAAGAGAGAAGGATAGTGTGAGAGAGAGACAGAAACGATTTTTATTTAGTTTTTATGTGGCTTTCTTTGCCACATAAAGACTTACTTGTGTATGTGGCACTGGGGTTTGAACTCATGTACTCGTGCACGCCAGGCAAGCGCCATAAGTGCCACTGCTCCAGTCCTAGGTCCCATTTTTTAGGCAGTTGGAACAGGGAGTCGAGCTGTTCTTGTGTCCTCTCAGTTGCTTGCAGCTCAAAACCACCCTTATGCCAAAGTGACATATGCGAAGAAGGCAAATTCTGCCATCCTCCAAGCTGTCTTTCATTTTGTGGGTTATGTTTTCATGCTCTTGAACCACCAAGTCTTAATTTTGATGAAGTCCAAGTGACTTAGCTTTTCTTTTGCCATTTATATTTTTTGTGTTGTGTCTAAGGTTTCATTAAACCCAAGACCATGAAAACTTACTCCTATGTTCTCTTCTAAGAGTTTTATAATTCTACTTCTTCAATTGAGGTTTATGATCCAGTTTGAATTAAATGTTCTGAGTGGCAGGAATCAAAATATCATTCTTTTGTATGGGGATGTCCCAACATTTGTTGAAAAGACTCCCGTTTCCCCACCAAATTGCCTTGGTACTCTTGCAAAAAATCAACAATAAATGTGAGGTTTTATTTCTGGATTCTCGTTTCTATTCCGTTGACCTCTGTCTATCCTTGTAGACATGTATCACCCTTTTGATTACTGTGATTTTGTAATTAGTTTTTAAATTAACACTCCAACTTTTCCTTTTTCAAGGTTTTCTTCAACTTTTACATATGAATTTTAGCATCAGTTTACCGATTTCTACAAAAAACAGACAACAGCAACAGATCCTCAGCTGGGAATCTCATAGTGGTTGTGTTGAATCTGCAGATGAATTTAGAAAGTATTGTGATCTGTGTATTAAGTATTCCAATCTCTAAGTATGAAATTTCTTTCCATTTATTTAGGTCTTTAATTTCCTTAAATATGTTTTCTAAGTTTTCAGAGTTAAGACTGTGTACTTCTTTTGTTAAGTTTACATTTAAGTATTTTGTTCTTTTCAATGCTATCATACATGGAATTATTTTCTTTTTTTAAGAGAGAGGGAGAAAGTGAGAGAGAGAGAATAAGCTCTATTTATTTTTCCATCTGTCCTTTGTTTCTCCAACACTTAGTTGCGTATGTGGTGCTGGGGTTCCAGCCTGGCTCCTCGTGCACGTCAGGAGAGTGCTCCAACCCTGAGCCACTGCTCCAGCTCCTGGAATTATTTTCTTAATTTTGGTTTTGGATTGTTCCTAGCTGGTCTCTAGAAATACAATTGATTTTTGTATATTGATCTTTTATGCTGCAACCTGCTGGATTTGATTATGAGTTCTCATAGTTTTCTACGGCAGTCACAACTCAGAATCCCTGGGCCAGAGCCCAGGCCCAGCTCCTGGCCTCCTGTGCCCAGCGTATCTGTGCCACCATGCAGTTCACTGGGGCTGAAGGATTATTCCCAGGTGCTGGCTGCAGGGCATTTGGTAGGATTTGGACTGATTTCTGACTTTTGTTTCCAGGTATTAGGCAGCTACTTGTGTGCTGTTGCCCTGGGTTCCTTGAATAAATGGGGTGGGCTTGTCTTCTATCACAGCCCATCCCTGTACCCACTTGCCTCTAGTCTAACGTGTTTTATTATATTATTTAGATACTCATTCTATTTTTTAGAAATTTTTTCAAAAGAGAGAGCAGGATAGTGAGAGAGAGAGAAAGAAAGAGAATAAATTTTATTTAGTTTTCATGTAGCTTTTGTTGCTCCAAGACTTCATTGTGTATGTGATGCTGGGCTTTGAACCTGCATCCTTGTGCATGCCAGGCAAGCACCCGTAACCACTGAGCCATGGCTCCAGTCCCCAAATATTCTTTCTTTTGGCCTAAGGCATTGATCCTCTGTGGCCCTCCTTCATCAGGCACAGGTTGCTATAAAGAGGCTGGATGACTATTTGTTAAGAGTGACATAAAGTACATGTGACTAAACTAAGAATGCGTCTTTTTGGGGGGTGGTGGTGGTGGTAAATCCTGATCACAGTAGCTATAACCCCTGCAGGAAACACACACACACACACACACACACACACACACAAACACAAACTTTATTTCCTAAAATCTTAGTTTTGGCGAAAACCAGGCTTTTCCCCCCATCAAAAAAATTTTCCCCTTTTTCCCATCCATCTTATTTTCCTTTTTATTATTGTTATGCTGTATTCAATCGGACCATTTCCTGGCAGTGTGCTAGTTAAGACCATTTTCTTAGCATTTGCTGAATGATTTGGCAGGCTAGACGTCCTAGAGCTAAATCGTAAAATCCCATTAAAACCTAGTCATATAAAAATAAAGGCTGCTGCCCGGCGCACTCCACGACACGCGATGGCAAGGCCTCGTCACATTAGGATAACAAACGCAGAGGAAAGTGACTACTGTGTAATGGAAGTCGAAGGAGAGAGGAGTCTATTAGCGATGCAGCCAACTGTATTTAATTACCTCCCATGTCCAAATTAGCTCCCTGATTGGCATGTAAGAAGAAAACATGTTTACTATGATGGTTCAGGCAGCGCAGTCCCTGTTCTAACACACTGGCGCTTTACCCTCCCCATGGCTTTCCCTTTGGTCTTCCAGATTCTTGCCACCTCAAGGCAGAAGCAGGTATTACTGAAGTTTCTTGTGTCTCCTGAAGGAGAAGCAGGTTCACACCTGCTGCGGTCACCAGCTACTGAAGGGCAGGGCTGATACACCAACACCTACTTAAGATTGAGAGTGTGTTCTTTTCTCTAAGCCAAAGGTTTGGCAAACTCTGGAAAGCTGCCCTGTTTTTTATAGCCCAAGAGCCAAGAATGATTAGTAAATGGTTGAAAAAAATCAAAAGAATATATAATAATTTGGGGAAATGATATGAATATAATTAATTAAAATTTCTGTGTCCATATTTATAATTTTATTGGAAAGCGGCCACATTTGTTCACTTCTGTGTTATCTAAGGCAACTCTTGTATGAAGCCTGCATAAGCCCCAAACATTTGCCATCTAGATGTTTATAGGAAACGCTTATTAGCCTCTGACCTATACGATCTATACCTTGGTTCTTAGGTTAAGTTAAATTTAAATATTACATGTTAAATTCAACATTCAGCTGGAGGTTGGGGTCCAACGATCTGAATCTTTTAAAATCAATATCCAATATTGTTTGAAATACTTCCTGAAGTAGTTATTGTGACTATTTCGCATCATTATTATTTTTATGTTTCTTCTCCTCCTCCATCAATCCATGAAGGTAGGACCATGCTGAAGTATCTTTGTACAGCCATGCTAAGGTGGAGTTCATGTGTTGGTTCATTAGATGAAGACTGCTAGCCAGGCGTGGTGGTACAGGCCTGTAATCCCAGCAGCCCAGAAAGGCTGAGGCAGGAGGATCTCAAGTTCAAGGCCAGCCTCGGCAACTCAGCAAGTCTCTGACTCAAAATAAAAAGTACTGGGGATGTGGTTCACTGGTTAAGAACCCCAGATACCAAATAAAATAAAATAAAATAAAATAAAATAACATAAAAGACTTCTGGCTGGCTGCCGTATGCCAGGTGCTCTTCAGGGGTAAAAGAGACCTGCGGTCTAGCAGATGACAAATGAAAGGACAAAGATAAAGACACATGATAAAAAGGCCACATTAATTGACTAGAACCTAATGGTAGCTCACAAGACCCTTCAAGTTTCAAAAAATACATCATGTTGTTTCAGTTTACTGATAGATGTATCTTATAGAATTTAAGAGTTGGCACATGGATAGCAGAAAATCAACCTAAAATGTGTAGGTGTCATTGGAATCCGGGTGCCAGATAGCAGGGTATTGACTACGTTTAGGAGGGAATGGTGAATTGGTGTGAAGCCACAGGACTTTGTCTGGTTTTCACAAACAAAGAAACGGATGGGTGTCACAATGGCAGAGATGCACCAGACAGCCATTTAACTTCCCCTGGAAGATGTCCAGAGGCTAATTTCAGCACCTATAGTTTCATGATATGTACAGTGCTATGTCGAACAAACCTAATGAATTTTAAAGTATTTTCTCCCATTTCCACTCAATTACAATTTCCTCAGAACTGTTGAAGGATCCCTTTGTCAATATGCCGGGATAGCCTGTTAGAATGGGACAATAAACTTTGAATTGTAATGTCCACCTCCATCTATTGGCCAGGTATAAAGCAGCTGTTATCACATTGCCAAAGCAGGGTCAATGTTTGAGAAATATTAGCATATCCCATAAAGTACAGGAAGTAGGAAATTATAATGCCATTCAAAACAAGAACCCCCCAAAAAAATCACATTTTCTAGATTTATATATTAATCATCTATGGCTATATCACACATTACCTACACATGTTGTAGCTTAAAACAAAAACAAATGTTTATTGTCTCCTAGTTGCAGCGTGTCAGGAGTCTAGGCACGGATTGAGTGGGTTAGCATTTCTCACAAGGGGATGTGGCTGGGGCTGCAGTGATCTCGAGGCTCCACCAGGGCTGGCCAATCACTTCTGAGCTCATCTCTGTGGTTATTGGTAGGATGATCTCTGTCCCTATTATATTGAGGGTCTCATTTCCTGAATACCATCAGAACCAGCAAGTGAGGGAGCAGTCAGGGCAAGGTGGCGTCTGAGTCTCTAGGTTCAGGCTGCCCTCAAGGGGAGGGGCTTGCACAAGGGCACAGACACCAAGAGGCCATCTATTATTGCAGCCTTTGAAGGAATGGCAATGGAAGAAATCTTGCTGAGTGAAGTCAGCATAACCCAGAGAACCAAGGGTCCAACGTCTTCACCCATCTGTGGAGGCTGGAGCTAGTCCCTGGCCATTGTGAAAAGTGGTTAGCTCTCATGTTTGAAACCCTGCAAAGGTGTAGTGACACACAACCTAAGGCATTTGTAGAGATGTATTGAGAAGGAGGGTGGGGGGAGTGAGAAGGGTGAGTAATTAGGGGGGAGGTTCTAGGAAGAAAATCAGATTTTCAGAACATATATATATATAAAATATTATTTTGTTAGAAGCATGTTTGATTGTTCAACAAATTTCGTAATAAAAAAAGAGGCCTTCTATCACTATTGATTTCTTTTTTTTTCCTTCTCAGATTATAAAAGTAATAGAAGGAGATAGAGTGGTTGTTCAGTGGTTAGAGCACTTGCCCGCATGTGCAAGGACCCAGTTTCAACCCCAGCACCATAAACACAACTAAGCGTCAGAGAAACAAAAAACAAATAAAAAATAAATAAAATGATTGTTTCTCCCACTCTTTTCCCCCTTTTTCTCTTAAAAAAAATATACTAACAGGAACTGGAGCAGTGGTTCAGTGGTTACAGTGCTTGACCAGCATGCGTGAGTACACAGGTTCAAACCCCAGCACCCATGTACACAGTTAAGTGTCAGAGCAATGAAAGCCATGTGAAAAACTGAATAAAAATTCTTGCTGTCTTTCTCTCTCTCTCACTGTCCTTCTTTCTTTAAAAAAATTTTTATACAAACATAAAATATCCAACCATTAGAGAAGCAAACATTGGCAAAATGTTTATTGAGTACCGTTTAGTCTACTATGTGCCATGCATGGGGGATACGGTCATGTTCAAAACATGCAAGCTTCCCTGTCTTTGTGTGGTGTAACTTTTTTTTTTTATTAAGGAGTTGAGTTATTGTACAATCAAAAATGCATATGAAGTAACAATATGATATTCATTTGTTCTTCAACCAGAATTTCCCCTACATTGCCCACACCCCAGTCTCTTGATTCTTCTATATTTTGCCCCTACAAGTTATATAAATGTTTAGATTGTGAATTTTTCAGAATTAAATGATTGTATAAGTATTATTTGGATTCTCAGGGGGGTGAAGAGTATGCTGCATTGTTGATTGCTTCCCTAGAGCCCTCCCTCACCCCCTGCACGGTGTACTTTTTTGGAGGAAGGAAACCATTTCAGAAATGTATTATAGTGCCTGGTACACAAGAAGCCTCTCAAACGATGTTAGTTATTTTTATTTTTGTAGGGCAGACATCCTGTCACAGAAATAGAGCCAAGCTCCCCAGTCTATAGCATCTCTAATCCTATTGTAGACAAATAAGATTTGCTTAACCAGAGCAGAAATGGCCTTTCCTTCACTTATGCTTAAAACAGGCAATTCATAATCGTTCGCTATTACTCTGTAGCTGCCTCTCTCACAAGTCTGTTTTCAGAGTGGCCTTTGCTTTGCTGGGCGCAGTGGTCCGTGACTGTAATTTCAGTTACTTGGGAGGCTGAGGCAGGAGGATCACAAGTTTGAGGTCAGCCTGGGCGGACTGAGAGAGACCCTGTCTAAAATTTTAAAATAAAAATATAAAGGGTTGGGAATGCCTCTCGGTGCTAGAGCACCCCTAGTTTCAATCTCCAGTACTGAAAAAAATATAAACAGCAAACAAGCAACACCCAGAAAGTGGCCTTTGCCAGATGAAAGCAAAAAGCAGTGAAGAGTTTTACGGAAGGAGCTGTTCTAGCAGTGTTCCTGGAGAACCCACCACCACTTCCTTTTGTACTATGCTCGCCGAGCGACCTAAAGACTTCTAGCTCTGAATTCCTTTAATTGCTTTCTTTTCTAGATGCATCTTTTTAGACTCTCAAGTGCTCTTTCAAATGGCTTCTTGAACCACAAACAAGATTTCAAACGTGCGCCTGGTTATGCCAGTATGCTGCGGTTACTTTTTCGAATTAATATTCCATATCTCAGAAAGTGTCTGGAGATTTTAATTGACTTTTGTCACCCCCATCTCATTCAAGCACTATGCTGGCCACCCTTGTACATGATTAATAAACTATGAACGCTGCGTCTCTCACACCCCCACCTCTGGATGCTTAGCTCTTTCTCAAACTTTGAATGACAATCGAAGCATAATTTATCGTACTGGGCTTTTAACACTGGTATGGTCAGTTATGGTTTGCTGTGCTAATTAGGAAAAATCTGCCAATCAAAGAAATTACTTGCTTGAAAGTAAACATAGCATATTTGTCTTGGACATCAACTCCTTTATATGGTATAGAATTGACCTCCGTGCCTCATCAAGAGAGGTATAGGAACAGATCAGAGTTATGAGATATTTTTATAAAAATATTGATCTAGTCCTCTAAGATGTAGAGATAGGTTTCCAAAATAAAATAAAAGGCTAAGAATTTTCATGAACACAGTGTTTGATTATTAAAGAGGATTATTTGAAAGAAATCTTTAAAATATTTGTTTCTTCGTTCTTTATTAAATTAATTTCACAGATTCTGCTGACCACATTTTTCCGCCTACCCCTCTGCAATGTGTCAGAAATTTCACATGGATTGCCACTAAATTAATATTATTGATTCAGTTGCAGCGTCCCTCAAACTTCTGTTGCTCTTCTGTGTGGATTCATTGATTCAGGGGACTTCTCTGTGTGGGGTCTCTATTTATTCTCTTGCTCTGTTTGAAAAGAGCATTGTTGGAATGGTCTTTTTTGTTTGGTTGGCTTCTGTTTTGTTTTGGGGCACTGGAGATGGAAGCCAGGGCCTCCTGTATGCTAGGCAAGGGCTCTACCACCAAGCTGCAGCCCCAGCCCCGTGTAATGCTCTTTTTAAGTTCACGTAGCCATTTAAAAATGGAAGCACAGCCAACTTAACTCAGATCACCTAAGTACATGGAAACTACTATACAGGCCACGGCTTTCACTAATGAATGAAAATGCATTGCAAAGAATTCAACCCTTGAAGAAGATGACAGAGGGAAGCATTCCTAATAAGCGTAGGGTTATTTTTTCCCTAGGGTCCATCTTTAGACAAAGGAGTCTAAAGATAGTGCAGTTACAAGAAGAGAAATTTTGGATTTGATATTTAAGTGAGGTCATTATAGCTGGAGAGAAACTGGATGTTTAAGGGTATGGCAGGCTCATCTTCTTCCAGTTCCAAGTGAACACAAGGCCACCCAATAATGACATTTTCCCATGGCCTCTAACATATTTACTATGTTCTTGCTGTTATCCTATAATTCTGCTAGGGCTTTTTCAACTCCAAATCTACAACAGCTCTAAAATATCTATTCATTCATGTGCCTGTCATTCTGTCTTTTTTTTTTTTAAAGAGAGAGGGAAAGAGAGAGAGGGAGAGAGAAAGACAGAATCAGTTTTATTTAGTTTTTCATGTGGCTTTCATTATTGTGACACTTTGTTGCGTATGTGGTGCTGGGGTTTGAACCTGCCTTCTTGTGCCGCTGAGCCACTGCTCCAGCCCCTCATTCTGCTCTTTTCCTCTTAGACTTATTCTTTTTATCCCCCTCAGTGCCCTAGATGCTGATCGCTGCAAATGATATTTCCACAACATCGTTGCTAAGTGAGGTTTGACTGGCCATCAGGAGACGCTGGAGGAGGACTAGAGGAAGAGAAGAGGCGAGAAGTTGGGTATTTTAAAATCTTTTTTTCTAGTTGGGTTTGGGGGTGGGAGTCCGACTTTGGCTGCTTCTCCTTTATTGTTCAAGTTCTTGCTGTACAATTCCTTCCTCTTTTGTCCACTCTCTTATCAGACAGCTTCAGCCTCTGGGCTTTGTTCACACCACCTGCCTACTCTTTGTCTACCTTTGGTCCTAAAGGAATGGCCATTTCCTGCTATTGCAGATCTTTGGGGTGACTTGCTGTAATGTTTGGCGTTTCAGCTCATTCAAATTTCTTTAAATAGTTCCCTGTATTAAATATCCTTTGTAAAACCACCTGACATGAGGATGAATAGTCACACTTCACCTGATTCCTTCGGCTAAGTTTAACTAAAACCTCTGCATGTTATTTGTAAAGCAAACATAAGAGAACTGTGAGCAGTAAAGAGAAGCCAGACTGGACAGGGACCCAAATAACAACATGGTGTTGAGTCTCCCCGGTTTTCTTTTTGCCCCGCACGTCTGAGACTGGATTTCAGAGAAGCTGGCAACTCAAAACTGTCAGATAAAGCAATCCCCAACAAAAGCCTGTTCCCTTTAACCAAAGACCAGGGAAATGGCAGTTGAAGAAGAAAAAGTTTAGAAAACAACTGCTCTACTGTAGCCAAAAACACAGAAAAGAAATCAGTCCTTGTCAGAGAAATATGCGAAGGGACGGAAACAAAAGGTTTTCAAATAGGATAGGAAGAAGTGAAACTCATTGTTTGCTGATGACATGATCTTAGGTATAGAAAACCCAAAAAAAATCCTCCCAAAATTGTTATAACTGACAGAAAAAATTTAGTAAAGTACCAGGAGAAAAATCAACATGCAAAAATCAGTAACATTTCTCTAAACTAACAAACAATGAACTTTCTTAGAAAGAACTCAAGAGGACATCTCGTTTATAATTACTCTAGCGAAAGAAAAACAAAACAATAACAACAAATGCCTCAGGAATAAATTTAACCAAGGAGGAAAAAGATTAATACATGGAAAAACTATGAAACATTAATGGAAGAAGTTGTTGAAGACAGAAATAAACAGAAAGCTATCCCATGTTCATGGATTGGAAGAATTACTATTGTTAAAATGTCCACATCACCCAAAGTAATCCACAGATTCAGTGCAAGCCCCATCAAAATTCCAATGTCATTTTCACAGATACAGGAAAAATAATTCCAAAATTGATACGTAACCATTAAAATCCCAAATAAAGAGAATCATGAGCAAAAAGAGCAAAGCTGGAGGTATCACACTACCTGATTTCAAACTGTGATATAAAGCAACAGTAATTTAAAAAACTGCATGGTACTGGCATAATATTGTTTCAGTGACCAATGAAACAGAATAGGGAGCCCAAAAGTGAATTCATGCACCTACAAGCAATTGATTTTCAACAAAGGTGCTAAGTATGTAAATGGAAACAAAACAGTATCTTCAATAAATGCTGTCAGTAAAACTAGAGAACCACATGCATAAGATGGAATTGGACTCATCTGATACCACATAAAAATCAAATGAAAATAGTTTAAAGACGTATGTTTAAAATCTGAAACTGTGAAACTGCTAGAAGATAATGGAATATCTACAAAACATCATTCTGGCCAATGGTTTTTGAATAGGACCCGAAAAGCTCAAGCAACAAAATAAAAAATAAGTTAATGAAATTACTTCAAAATAAAAAACTTGTGTATAATAAAAGAAATAATGGAATGAAAAGACAACCTATAGAATAGGAGAAAATAGATGTAAGTCATAAGAAATGTAATCAATGCTATAGAAGAAGCCAATCTGATTAAGACAGGACCTGAATAGCTATTTCATGAGAATAATTTTAAAAAGACAATTAATGACTGACAGATACATTGAAAAAAAGATATCAATAATTATAGGCAAAAGCAAATTTAAAAGGAAACTGAAACCACAATGAGACATCTCCTCACACTGTTAGATTAGCCATTACAAAAAGGATAAGAGATAAAAATGTTGGCAATGATGTGGTAAAAAGACAGCCTTTGTATGCCATTGGTGGGATGCTTTTAATTAAGCATTATCCCTTTAGTATTGCTTAAAACAGAGATAATAACAGAAAACGTCCCAAACCTCAAGAAGAAATACAAATACCAGGAGATTCCAAGATGGTAAGCTGCAGGGAGACTGATTCTTGTTTAGCTCCATGGACTAAAAAGCTCCAGCATAGCTGCCTTGCTGTGAGGCACATGTAGGGGAAACTCATTGCTGGCATACGGCACTGGTCAGTGGGAGGTTTTTGGAGAATTGGAGATTTTGCTGTAACAAGTAGAAAAGAGGGACTGTATTTCTCCCCCACAGGGTCATGGCAGCTGTGACCACCATTGCTCCCAAGGGGCTGGGAGCTGAACCATAATGTGTGGTTGGATCTGCTGTGGAGAAGCCAAGTTCTATAAGGAACCCTGCATTGTCTCTCAGAGTCCTGCAAGAAGGGAGGGCAGGACTCATTTTGATCTGAGTGTCTGGTGGGAGGGAGTCAGCAGTTCAGAGTGGGCTACTCCACATTTCTGCCAGGAGCCAGTCATGGTTCAGACACTGAACCCAGAAGAACGGGTGTGGACAGGCCCTGATTTCACTTAGCTCAAGGGGATTAGGGTTAGTGAGTGCAGGGGAACCTAGCTCAGCCCTTTCCATTCCACCCTGCTCACCCCCCTCTTCCCCCATCCTTGCACCCAAGTCAGAAGGCTCCCATGACAAGCTAAGGTGGGACCGGAGCATGCAAGTAGGTAGTCTGAGCACAGAAAACCTGGAGGGACTGTGAGTGTAGTCAGCAGAGGGAGCACTGCTCTGCATTCAACCCCCTGTGCCTAGAATCCCGGAAGCCTCCTGAGTTTCAGATCCCCAGGGAGGCTGGCATAGGCCAGCCCTGGAGGCGGTCCTTAACCTGATATCTTCAGGGCAGTCTCCACCCAGCAAAGCCCAGGAGTCTGAGCTGGACACCCAGTCCTCTATACAGGAGCACATAATTCCAGACTGAGATATCCTGCTAACAAAACTGAGTTAGACAGTGAACATCTTCTCCCAACTTGTAGAAAGACAACCTCAGCAAACATAGTTCCAATTTTTCGTTAAGAATCTGTTTTTTTTCTTCTCTTTGACATGTATTTGTGTGCCATCTGGAGAAATTGATTGGTTCATGGATGTATAAACACAATAGCTGGTTTAGGCTTTGTTTGTTTTGTTGTTATTTTTCACTTTATTTTTTCCTTTTTATCTTTTTTCCCCTCTTTTCCCATTTTCCTTTCTTCTCTCTATACCGCCTTTATTCCCAAGTGCTTTCTTCAATGTAAATATTTATTGTTGCCCTGCCTGCTGAGCGTTGGGATTGTGGTCAGTACATTCAGTTTTTGGATTGTATTGTGCCCTAGTCACAAAGTTTTCCTCGAATTCCTTCCATCCTTTCTTATGGTACAAACTCTATTAGTATCTATTTCACTCTTCCTCTACTTTGGTACTCTGTCTCTTTTCCCTCCTTTTTTTTTTTAAACCAGCAAATCCTACACAACCTCTACTTTCTGTCACTTGGATATTACAACCGCCTCACTAGCTTCCTCTTACATCCCCTTCCCTCTCAGGCGTCTGTAAGCTTATCATCTCTTAGCTCTAATTAGTTTATATAACTCTACTCCCTCCATCATTAATGCTGTGAAAACATTACCACTGTAAATGCCAAACTCAAAAACTATTGTATGTTTCGATGCCCGACATAGGTGATGGTTGAATGCTATTGTTGCTGAAGGTAATTTCGTCTCATAGGTGAGATTTAGCATTGTAATAGATATAGTTACTATATAGATATATAGTAACCAATTTAATGCTGTTATTGTAAACATTGGTTTCATATTTATGTTTTCCCATTAGCTTGTGAGGAGCTGGAAATCTTAAGGGACACTAACAATTCACAAGTTAGGAATTTGGCTGCTGAACTCAACTTTTCCTGACAACACCCCAACTCAAGTAAGGGCAGGACAACATCCCCAATCCAGTGGCAAGGACCCAAATAGGAACAATCAGAAAGAGATCTAAGGCCACCCCTCAAACTGACCCAGAGGTCAAATCCAGTGAAAATCCTCAGAACAAAGAAGACAATTGCTCACAAGAGCTCACACACAAAATAAGAGGCAAAAGAATCCTCTTCAATTAAAGAAGCAAGAAGACTGCCAAAGAATAAGAAAACAGGCAAACAAATCTCCCCCAAAACCACACCCCCCAGAAAAGAGTCTACCAATAGGGGGTTGGATGAAAATCAAGACAATAGCAACAAGAATATGATTGACAAAATGATTAAAGAACTAAAGGATGATTTAAAGAAGGAAATAAAAGAACAATTAAAAGAGGATTTAAAGATGGAACTAAGAGAGCAACTATAGGAGATGAAAGAATAATTTGTCAAATAAATAAGTATAGTGGAAAGAAATGTAACAGAACTCCTCGAAATGAAAAATACAATCTACCAAATTAAAAACTCATTTGAAGATTTCTATAACAGATTACAATCTGTAGAAAATAGAACAATAGCTATTGAAGAAAGAATTTCCAACATTAAAGATAGGCAAAATGAGTTTGAAGTCACAGAAGACAGTAAAGGAAAAAAACTCAAAGAACATGATCAAAATATTCAAGAGCTCTGGGACAACATTAAAACACCAAACCTGAGAATCATCGGGATAGAAGAAAACATGAAGGTACTAACTAAAGGCATAAAGGATATCCTCAATGACATAACTACAGAAAATTTCTCTCATGTTAGAAATGAGATAGACATGCACATAACAGTTGCTCAGGACTCCAAATAGACTTAACCAACATACACAAATCAATAAATGTGATTCATCACTTAAACAGAAGCAAGAACAAAAACCACATGATCATCTCAATAGATGTAAGAAAGGCCCTTAACAAATCCAACACCTGCTCACGTTTAAAACACTAAAGATGCTAGGGAATAAAGGATCTTATTTTAACATTACAAAGGCCATTTATGGCAAATCCATAACCAGCATTAAAGCATTATACTAAATGGAGAAAAATTGGAACCATTCCCACTAAACTCAGGAACAAGACAAGGTTGTCCATTCTCATCACTCTTATTCAATATGGTTAATGAAACACTAGCCAGAGCAATCAGGGCAAAAGAAGGCAATCAAAGGGATATGAATAGGTAAAGAAGAAATCAAACTATCTCTATTTGTTGATTATATGATCTTGTACCTAGAAGGCCCAAAACACTCCATGAAAAAAAAAATGAAACTGCTAGAGCTTATCAACAAATTTGGCAAAGTAGCAGGATACCAGATCAATACCCATAATAGCTTTTCTATACTCCAATAGTGACTTGGCCAAGGATGAAATCAGGAAAACCATCCCATTCACAATAAACTCAAGAAAAATAAAATACTTGGGAATTAATCTAACCGTGGAAGCAAATGAGCTCTACAAGGAAAATTATAGAACTTTGAAGAAAGAAATAGAAGACCTGAGCAGATGAAACAATATCCCATGTTCTTGGAGTTCTTGGATAGACAGAATTAATATAGTCAAAATGGCCATTCTGCCAAAAGTGCTATACAGATTCAATGCAATCCCCATTAAGATACCAATGACATTCTTCACAGATATAGAAAAATCAATTATATGGTTCATTTGCAAGAATAAGAGACCCAGAATAGCTAAAGCAATACTTAGGGGGAAAAAAGCGAAGCAGGAGGCATCACAATACCAGATCTGAAACTATCTATAGTTATAAAAATAGCATGATATTGGTATTATCAAAACAGACATGAAGATCAATGGAAAAGAATAGAAGATACAGAACCCAAAACCTCAATTCTGTGACCATCTGATATTTGACAAGGATGGCAAAAATATAACTTAGTGAAAAGACAGCCTTTTCAACTAATGATGCTGGTAAAACTGGACAGTCATATGCAGAAAAATGAAATTGGAGCCGCATCTTTCACCCTGCACAAAACTCAAATCAAAATGGATCGAAGACCTAGGAATTAAACCAGAGACCTTGCAAAACGTTTAGAAGAGCAAATAGGGTAACACTCCACCATATGGGAGCTTGTACCAACTTCCTTAATAAGACCCCCATAGTGCAAGAATTGAAACCAAGAATCAATAAGTGGGATGCCACTAAGCTAATAAGCTTCTCTACACAGCTAAGCAATCAGTTAAGAACATGAAAAAAGAGCCTACAGAATGGGAGAAAATCATGACCAGCTATGCCTCTGACATGGGTCTAATATCCAAAATATACAAAGAACTCGAAAAGCTTAATACAAAACACACAAATAACCCAATCAATAAATGGGCACAAGAGCTAAACAGAAATTTCTCAACAGAAGAAATTCAAAAGACCAACAAATATATGAAAAAATGTTCAACATCTCTATCAATCAGGGAAATACAAATCAAGACTTCATTAAGATTTCACTTCACCCCAGTCAGAATGGCAAAGATCAAGAATACAAATAACAATACATGCTGGAGAGGGTCTGGGGAAAAAGAAACCCTTATACACTGGTGGTAGGACTGCAAACTAGTACAACTACTTTGGAAAGCAGTATAGAGACTCCTCAAAAAAATAGGGATGGAACCACCATATGACCCAGCTATCCCACTCCTGACTATTTTCCCAGAAGATATAAATTTGGCATACTATAGCAATACAGCTATATCAATGTTTGTAGCAGCATAATTCTTAATATCTAAATTATGGAATCTACTCAGATACCCATCGTTGGATCAAGAAACTGTGGTATATATAAACTACGGAATTCTACTCAGCCATTAAAAAACTGAAATCATGGCCTTTACTGGCAAAGTATGGAGACTGAGAAAATCATGCTGAATGAAATTAGCCAAACCCAGAAACTCAAGGGCTGAATGTTTGCTCTGATATATAGAAGTTAGAGTACAATATAGGAAATGGTGAGAGAACAATAAGTTTAGACAATAGATTCATCAAACATGGATTGCCCATCAAACTGGGGGCAACCTCACAGTCTAGTGATGGGGGGGAAGTGGAGCAGGGGTGGGGGGAGCAAAAATGGGGGATGTATGCTGTGTGCATGTATAGAATTGTAACAACAAATCCCATTCAATATGTAAGAATATAATGAAAGATAAAATCTTGTTACAAAAAAAGAAGAATATAAACATCCATTTAGGAGGGTCAAAGGTCACCATCAGATTAATTCAACCAAGTCTACCCCTACATATTATTATTCTCAAAGGGTAAAGTTAAGGAGAAGATTCTCAAGTTGACACGAAAAAAGTACTGTATTGTCGTGTTCGATTGCCTGACAGCAGACTTCTCAATAGAAAACTTACAGGCCAGGAGGGTGGCATGAGGTTTTCACAGTACTGAAGGAGAAAAACTGCTAACCAAAAATAATGCACCGAGCAAAGTTACCTTTAGAAATCAAGGAGAGGAAAAGACATTCCCAGAAAACAAAAGCTGAGAGAATATATCTCCACCAGACCTATCTTTTAAGAAATACTGAAAGGAATTCTTCAAAACAGAAGAAAGAGATTTGACTGAGTAAAAAGAAAGCATCAAATTGTGTAAAACTTGGGGCTGGAGCCGTGGCCCAGTGGTTACAGAGCTGGCCTGGCATGCACAAGTACACAAGTTCAAACCCCAGCACCACGAATAAAACGGAAGTGGCACAGCAACAAAAGCCATGTGAAAAATTCAATAAAAACTGATTCTCTTTCTCTCTCACTGTCCTTCTCCCTTTAAAAAAGAAAAAAAAAAGGTATATAACTTAACTTATATGAGTTTCTCTACTGACAAATTCAGAACGTTCTAATATTGTAAATATGGTATGCAAGCCATTCACATATTTTGTATAAAGACTAAGAAATAAAACAATTAAAAACAATAATTATGTAAATATGTTAAGAGAAGCAATGTAGAAAGATGTAAATGGGACATCAAAAGTTCAAAATGTGGAGAGTAATGAAGTGCAACGGTAGAGGATTTTTTATTAGTGTACTCTCTTTTTTGGCTTCTTTTTTTGCAACCAGATTAAGTTTCTATAATTTAAAAAATAGCTTATTATATTAAAAATTTTTATAATGGTGGAGCAGTTGCATGGCATGCAGGAGGACACAGGTTCAAACCCCAGCACCACATACACAGCTAAGTGTTGGAAAAACAAAATTCAGATTAAAAAATACATACAATTGGGGCTGGAGCGGTGGCTCAGTGGTTTCGGCGCTTGTCTGGCAAGCAAGAGGACCTAGGTTCAAACCCCAGTACCACGTACACAACTAAGTGTTGGAGCAACTAAGGCCATGTGAAAAACTAAATAAAGTGTTTCTCTCTTTCTCTGTCTCTCTCACTGTCCCTCTCTCTTTAGAAAAAAAGAATACATACAATCAATTCTCTCATTCTCTCTTTAAAAAAAAAGTTTTTATAGGCTCATATTATCCACCCAACAAAAATCTATATGAGACCAAATGAAAATTAATAAGGAATGAAAACATAATTGTCAAGTCATATATCAACCTAAGCATCCATCAACGGATGAACGAATCAAGGAAATGCAGTTTGTACACACAATAGAACACACTGGTCGGTCAACCTTAAGAAAGGAAGAAATTCTGTCAACTTGTAACAACATGAGTAGAATTAGAAAATATTGCGCTAAGAAAAATAAGCCAAACACAGGAGAACAAGTATTTCCATTTTATTTGTATATGGAGTCTAAAATAATTGGAAGCACAGAGTAGAATGGTAGTTACCAGAAACTGGGAGTTGGAAGTAATAAGGAGACGTAATCAAAGGATCCAAGGCCTCAATTTGATAGGAGAGCTAAGTTTGATATCTTTCTTTTTAAAATTGTTTCCATCTTTCTCGCACAGCTTGGTGAATACAGCTAATAGTTGAATACCATACATTTCAGTGTTGCTGGGGCAGAGGATTGGATCTCAAATGCTGTCATCCCAGAAGATGTCAAATGTTTGAGGTGAAGGATGGTTGATTGGCTTGATTTGTTTATTCTACTTTGTATTAAAAATGATAACATCACTTTGTACCACAACTGAGAGTTTAAAAAAAGGAAAGACTCAAATCAATAGTCTAAAACTCTGACTTTGAGAGCCTACATTGAAGAGGGCTCAATGAAGATTACTGGTAAGAATCAAAGGAGAATTAAACGAAACCAGTAGGCTGGAGCAATGGCTCAGTGGTTACAGAGATTGCTTGACACGTGCAAACAACTGGGTTCAAACCCTAGCACTACATACACAGCTAGGTGTCAGGGAAAGAAGACCCAGATGAAAAAAAAAAGTTGATCCTCTATTTTTCTCTCACTCTCTCTTAAAACAAAAACAAAAAACCCAACAAAACAACAACTAGCAAGAAATGGTGGACACTCAGGTTTTGAACAAAAAGAAAACGTCAGTTGCCTATCGGTGTGAAGGCCTGAGGAGAGGGAGCTACTGCTGAAATAGGGTGAGAACCGAAGCTCTAACATAAGACAGGCTGGCAGGAGCTGGGCCAGCTTGCCGGAAGGACGAGCCAGAGTTTGAATGACTGGGCTCCTCCAAGGCCACCCATTGTCTGAACCCATCAGGAAGGCAGAGAGCAAAGAAGTCTTGTTGATTCAGAAAGGCCTCCCAGAGCATGGAATAGGATGGAGAAGGGTGGAGATTGATTTGGAAGGACAAATGGAGAATATTCAGCCCAGTTTCTTTAAAGGTTATTAAATAATTTCAGCTATAAAACCAATATTGTCTAGAGAGTCTTTAAACTCCCTTAATAAGTTAGAAAGCTATTTGTATGAATCAAATTTGTAGGGATTTGGGTATAGGTATTATATTTTAAAGAGCTTGAGATACTTGAAAATATTTGCCTTGTTTATTTTAACACCTATCCTACCTCTGTACTACATATAATCAACAGTCTATGAGGAAAATATCCCTAAGCAATGGTAGACATCAACTTAGGCTTGAGAATATCAAAAGCGCAGTAGTGTTTGACCTTGGCTTCTGCCCTTTTCTTATCGGGTGACCTTGGGCAAATTACGCAACCTCTCTGAGCTTCTGTTTACTCATCTGCAAAATAGATGTGATAATGTGTACTTTCTGGAATGGTTGTGTAGCTTCAAGAATTAAATGAAAGATGCATGTAAAGGCACCTGCATTCAATACGTTTTGATTGAATTTGAATCACAAATTCCAAATTAGTGGCTTCGAAATTCATGTGATAAGGCCACAAGTTAGAATTAAGAATGAATTTTTAAGAAGAGAAGGAAATCTGTGTTTAGACTGTTAATGTCATCTATCACTCAATCAACAATTATGATAATATGATCAGCAAACTGTTCTCTATTGATGGATTTCACCATGTTTTGATTATAAATGTGAAATCTTACCAGGATTTGACTCATATTAGGAATGCAATGAATTTCTTAATTATCTGATAGACAGTTTTAAAAAAGCAAACCTTTTGGTAGAGGTTACTGGTTACATGGAGGATTTGCGCTTCATCCATTCAGTCAAAGATGGGAATTATTGTTGAACAACAGCTATATGGCAGCCGAGGTACATGCATTTGCAGCCCCTTAAAACAGGTTGCCATAGTAATGTTGACAATCACAAACTCTTAATAGAGACTACTGAAGGTGTGGGCGGAAAAATAAATATTACAGGTGGAGTTTGATTCAGAAACATTTTAATTCCTATGGTATTAGCCAGGTTTCCTTTTTAGTTGCAAGCTCAGATTTGATTATTATAAATGTTTATCAATTTCAACAATCTTTGTTTCTATTATCCTTTTATTGGCATACTTGTCAAGAATAAGCCAGCTGTATAATTCTAACAGGCAGGTGTATTTTATATACAAGAACTACCCTGCTGGGTGAGATCCATGCTCTTTATATGTTGCCTGAAACACCAGCCCCTAGAATTGTATCAATTTCCCTTCAAAGAAATTTTAGGACACCTAAGGGTCTGCTACCACTAGACACTTACTTTAAACAAAAGAATAAGGTGTAAAAGATTATCTGTAGTGAACGCTTAACACTTTTAGCAGAAGAATGTTTCCCCCTTTGTAGACGTACACAGATGCTTGTGAAATCCATGATGTAATGATCAGAGCCATGAGAGCTGGAACCTCTGTAGTTCTGTTTGCACCATCTCCTCAATGACTAGAACAATGGTTGGTACATTTGTAGATCCAGGACAGGACTGTAGTTTAGAACAGGTGCCAGCAAGGTTTTTCTACAAAGGAGCAGGTTGCAAATATTTGAGGGTTTTCAGGTCATATGATTTCCGTGGCAACTACTTAACTCTGCTGTTGGAGCAAAGGCAGCCATTGACAACATGGAAATGAACGGATGTGACTGTGTTCCAATAAAGCTTTATTTACAAAGACAAATGAAGGCCTGGAGTTGGCCCATGGGCTGTGGTTTTCAAGCTCCATTTTGGAGCAGGGATTCTGCAACTGGAGCACTGGGGTGTATGTCTTGGTACTGCCACTTGCTCATGGTGTGACCTTGTGATTAAATTATTAATAGGGGGAGCTATGAAGTTCCTTGTGGCTCATTTTCATCAATTATGAACAGGGGCTAAAAACTGAATCTTGTTGCTAGAGCTGTTGCCAGGATTCATGAGTGAATATGTTTAAAGAACCTGCCTTGCGTACCATTATTCACTATTACTGTGGTTTGCCAAATGGACATTACCTAGACAAATCATTCTTTGAGGCTAGAAAACATGAGCATTTCTTTCAAGCCATAACATTTTATTTTCTCTAAAGGTAGCCAGAGACAAGCTGGGAAATAGAATACCAAATATGAAATTGTGGGTGTTGGGTGGGAGTTAACAATTTTCTACTGGTCTCAGCAACCACTTTGGTCTTTTTATTTTTATTTTTCTTATTCTTATTGCATCTTAATAGAAAGAGCCTAAAAATGATTTTAAACAGTGTCAGGGCTGGTGGTATGGTTTGGTAGGACAGCATTTGCCTAGTACACAGAGGCTCTGGGTTTGATTCCCAGCTCTACAAAATAATAAATACTGACATGTTGCTAATCATATCATCCTGTAATCTCAGGAGACTCTTCAAGTAAACAGGGATGGCAATAGAATTTAAGATTTTATGTTATTCAGAAATGCATTCATCTGACTCCATAAATTAATATATTGGATATAAACTTGGAATATGATATATTTGTGTGTACATGTTTCTTTAACATTTACCTAAATTTTATGTCTATATACATATAGTTATATGCTCATGTATGAAATGTGAATCTGTTCTGCATGGATTCTCTGGATGCCTTATAAATATACATATGTGTATACGTACATATACGTGTGTATAAATATGCCCACAAAGACACAGGACATGCATCAGCTCTGTGAGGATTCTCTGGAGGCCTTCATGGAATCCCCGCACTCTCTCCAACTGCTGCTGGAGGGAGCTATGCTGCGTGGCTCGGTTATAGTTACAATTTGCTCCTGTGTCTCTTGCCTTTTCTAATCTAGTCTCCACATGTTGGTAGCCTGGGCTATTGCCTTAAAACATGCATCAGCTCCTGTCACTCCCTTGTTTCCCACGGCAGGAGCATCAAATCCAGTCTCCTAACTGAGCCCTAGCAGAGCCCATGGAGTCTGGTTTCTGCCTAATTCTCCTCTTCACCTTGCTTCCCTCCCCTTGCGGTCTGTGTTTCAGCTCCACCAGACACAGGAAGCAGATGCACTCTTTCTACCCTCTTAGCTCCTGCTCCCCTGGGGTTCTTTGTCCTTGCTCACTTCCCCTTGGCCCACTCTCTATGTACAGTGGCACCCCATCCTCATTTACCTTATCACCCCCACTTACCTCCTAATGTACCATCCTAATGTATAATTAGCTTGCTGTTCCTTTGATTGTTGGCCCCTCGTAGTATGGCAGCTCCGTGAGTGTGGGATCTTGCTCTTCTTGTTACTGTTCATCCCCCTCTGCCTAATATGGCACCCGGTAGATACTATGCAAGTATTTGTAGAATGGATGATCCTATAGGCAGGATCAACTTCGAAATTTGAAATCCCCAGTGCAAAATGAAAATGCAGGTCCCCTTGTGCAAAAATTACTCACAATTTCAAGAAAGCAACAGCAGATCATTAAACCATGCACCATACCCCTTTTAAAATCACGCAATACCCCTCTAGACTCTGAGTCCTCCTCTGTAAGGTGGCAAAGTGCTAGCGCCCCCCAGAGGGCGCTGGAAAGGGGACCACAAACACAGAGCTCTGCAGTGGTGCCCTATCCAGAGTCAGCACTCTGCCCGTGACAGCATTGTAATTAACAAATTAATTATCAGCTTCATGCAGGTGAGGCAAAACCTCTGCAGCACCAATTTCTACCATCCTTCCTCTCAGAACAACCTTCCTAGTAACTCTCCCAAGTGACTAACCCAGCTCTATCAAATGGGATGGGGATGTGGGTGTCACTTGCAAATTATTTTGACACCTTCAAGGTATGGACCGACAGCATATTTGACTTGCTGAAAAGAATGTGTCAAATGGAGTTTGCTGCTATGAGAACTCTTTTGACAATAGGTAAATCATGTCACCCTTCTGTGCCCACCAGTGATACTGGAATGATAACTAATATCTGCCACCCACTTTTCTGACAAGAGCGAAGCAAGCATGAATTGGATTAAGAGGAAGCCAGTCAAACACTTTGATTTTCTTGGAGAGAGGGGATAGGCAGGCGCTGCCTGCTAGCCTCGGCGCATATTGCCAGTCACCTGTTTACTCAGTCTGTGTGGCTCTGGTTACTGCGCACATTGTGTAACAAATCAATTGCACCTTGAATGGAAACAGTTCACAGACTCTCACATTCTGATTTATTTTCGTAGTGTAGCCAGGGATTCAAGTTAGCTTAGAGAGGCAGAGAGGAAGAGCAACGTGTCGTTTACATTTATAGCGTGATCTCCTGGGTGCTATGAAACCGTGTGGACTGTGAGATGCAGGTTGATTCCCTGGGGCAGGGGTGCCGCTTAGTTTGTTTGCTGGGGGCAGCACCCTGCCCAGGAAGGCTCTGGACATGGTGATTTTATCCAGTTTCTCTTTGCAAGTGGAAGCGAAAATGAAATGGAAAAAAAAAAAAGGTCTGTGAAGCATGCATTGTATGTAAGGAAGTCTCGTTGGTGCTTTGCTTGCCCTGAGAGTTTGTCTAGTGCAGCGATTAAGAACATGCGCTCTGGTCCCGACAAGTGGCTGAACTTCTCCACATCTCAGTGTCCTCATCTGTCAAATGGAATGTGTTGGATAGATTTGCTCTGGCCCTCCAAATCTACTCTCCATCCCTTTCTAAAAATCCTGCCTTCTGTTCCAAGAAGCTGTGTCAAGGTCATCAGCGAGCTGCTGTGTCCTTTGCTTCCTGGTCAGGATGGCCAACAGGGAGTCCTCACCATAGCGGAAGGGAGGAAGGAGAATGAGGTCAGCCAGGGTATTTATTTCCTGAGTTTCCTCTCTGAGAAGTGGTTTTGGGTTGACTGTGCACTTAGCCAAACCAGTTTTTATGAAGTATCTGAGACCACATTTAAACAAAACGATTCAGCTTGAGAGTGCTATTTATTTTTATTGGGTTCTTGCCTGATACATGGAAATAACCAGAATAGTTACATCCTGTGGTTGGTGTGGGTATTAAATGGACTTACACATCCGTAGAATGCTTAAGATGGTATCTGACATTTAACTGAGACTTGGGTCAAATAACTTGCCCCAAGTTACCCAGAATGGTGAACATTTAGTGGTTGGTTAACCAACATCTGTTCATCTTTCCCTATCCCATTATTCAAGGTCTCAGAAACCTCTAGGGG
>PVKS010031126.1:0-23735 GCA_004027875.1 Aplodontia rufa
GATAATTATTTCTAGGTTTTCATCCTGCTCCCTATCTGTGTGAACCTTGGTTGGGGAGTGTGGGCTTGAGGTGAATCTTTTCTATTTTGATTTCTCATTTTTTTAAATAACCTTCTTCTGGATCTTTTTATTGAGTTTCTCTGTGGTGAAGGTAGGCAGGTCTACAGGTGCTTTTTCCTTGCAGGTCAAAGGGTGGGGTCAGACGCCACCCCTCTGATGACCACGTTCTTTCCAAAAGTTACTTCTCTCTGGAGCCTTGTTTTGCTGTACCTTATGGATCTAGGCTCCAGGGTGTCAATTTGGAATCTGTTGGGGATGCAGGGCAGCCTGCTGGATTGTAGAAGTGCAGCAACTGGAGTGCATTGCTGGGTCCTGGGGTCTTGTGACAGGCTGGAACAGGCCTCCTGCCTGCCACCATGGGACCTGCGATCCTTGTCAGTGGGTTTGGACCCAATATATCTGGACCTGGGGGTTATGGGCTGTGACTGGTTGGCTATGCATGTGGCAGCTGCATGGGTCAGCTATGGTGGGGTTCCTGGGCATGGGTGTCCCACATGTTCCTGTAGATCCTGGACCCAAGGCCTGGATCTGCATGCAGATGCTGTGTGGGTCATCTCCAGCAGGAGTCCTAGGCATGGGCATCCTGTGCATTAAATATACTCCCCCTCAATGAATTCAAATTATTTTAACTTGCTTTTTACTTAACAAGAATAACATCTTTCTATGCTAGTAAATATTCAGTATATTATTATTTAATGCCTGCACAGTATTTCAATGTTCAATTTAACGAATGTCATAATTCATTTAAAATACTGCCTATTAGTCAATATTTAGTTGCTTTCAGTTTTTCCTGTTGTTTGCAACGTAACAATAAATGGCTCTGTGGTCCATCTTTGTTCACTTATCTCTTATTTCCTTAGGGGAAATTAGTGAAGTGGAATTGTTGGGTCAAATGTTTTTTATTCTCTGGGCTTTTGATACATTTCCCCAGTTGGCCTCCACAAAGTTTGTACCAGTCTATACTTTCTCTAAGTGGGAGCAGGAATATTTATTTTGTTTTGTGTTTTTTGCCTTGTGATGCATGGGAAGTAGAGGAAGCTTCAGGAACTTCTAAGTCCACAGGCAAAAACTAAACTAACCTTGTGCTTCTCTGGCCACACTGCAAAAATCGAGTGGGTCCCTCTGTTATTTATTTATTTTAAAGAGAAAGACTGAGGGCTGGAATGATGGTTCAGCGGTTATGGTGCCTGCCTGGAATGTGTGAGTACGTGGGTTCAAACCCCAGCACCACGTACACGATGAAGTGTCCAAGGAATAAAAGTCACATGAAAAACTAAATAAAATTGATTCTCTCTTTCTTCCTCTCTCCCCTTCTCACTGTCCCTTTCTTTTAAAAAAGAGAGAGAGAGAGGAAGAGAGAGAGAGAGAGAGTGAGAAACAGAGAACCAATCTATTTATTTATTTTTTAAATCTGGTTTAGTTTAGTTTTTCCAACACTTAGTTTTGTATGTGGTGCTGTGGCTCAAACCAGCATCCTTGTGCAAGTGCCAGGCAAGTGCTCTACTGCTGAGCCACCGCTCCAGTCCCTGTTTCTGCTATCTTTAAAAAAAAATTAAGTGAAAAACCAATAAAAAAACATGCTCCAGCTTCTAAACCATAATCTGGGGCTAGCTGTGCAGGTGAGAAACAAGCTCACATATGGGTAGTGAGGAAGGTACTGCTTATGGTGGGTGCGGCTTGCCCACAGGCTTGGTGGTTTTTGCAGCAGCACCACTCACGCTGGGTGGGATGGTGGGGTTCCACAGGAGCTGGTGCCCCTGTGTTCTCCTTTGTCTTTTTCACCACAACAAATACATTTTTCCCCCTTAACATTCTTAGTGTTAATAGTGCTACATCTGGCCTTTTCAGCTGTGGCAGATTGTGATAAGCTATTATGGTCACAGAAGTGTTTAGGCATTTTCCCTGTAGGGTAGTTAAAAATTCTAAGAGCTAACCTCTGGTCCTAGGGAGTAGAAGCCCATAAATGACCAGTGTGGACCCTGTCAGCACACCTCTCCCCAGCTTGCAATAGTAGTGAATAAGGTAGGACCCCTGTCTGAAGCTGAGGTGAGGAAGGAAGGTAGAGACAAAGAAGGTCTAACTGGATGTTAGACTAGTTTTCTTTAAGAAGGTATTTACTGCCTGCCTTTGGTTTTGAGCCCAAGGCCTCATCTTCAGAGGCCCCACTAACTAAATAAATCTCTCTGGAGTAGTAATCATTTCCCCATGTCCCAAGTTGTTGTTTTAGCAAAAGTTTGTTTATTCTGTGGGTACAAATTAGATTCTTTTCTTCTTGTGATTTGAATTGCTCTGATGTAATAATGTTGATTTTTTTCTAGTATTTGTTAGTGACTTGCAATTTTTCTCAGTCATTGTGCATGCTTTGTTAATTGTATATTTTCAATTTCCAGTACCATGTATGCCTTAAAGACTAGTTCATGTTTCAGAGCTAGTATTCCAACTGCTGTAATGCTGCTGATTTTACTTCACAATATGATATTTGAACTCTGTTCTTGTTGTCTGTCTTATCTTAGTAAAGTTAGTTCTTCTAACAGGATTATGTTAGCCTAAGTCTTTGTGATGATTAGTCCTACAGGATCAATAAGGCAGAACTCAGCACTGAACTCCAGACAGCCTTGTCCTGAGAAAGTTTCCTTCTGGCCTCTTGTTCCTCAAATGTGGCCTGGATCCCTGACATTGGCTCCTGTAACCTCATCCCCCACATGGGACCAGACTGACAGACAGGACAGGTACGTCCCCAGCACTAAGGGCCAATCAAAATCTAACTATAGGGTGGTTGGTCAGTGATGATTTTAGAGAAAGATCTTAATCAAAAGGAGGAAATGTGAAAATTGATCATACAAATGTAATTATTAGAGCCAGTTAACAGAGCCAACAGACTATTGGGGAAAATGTTCAGGTTCCAAGCACAGGCCATTCCCTTAAAACAACCAGCTATGACTTAAAGACTAATTTTAACAATAACTTACTATGAAACTGCCTACTATGATTTAAAAACTAGTTTTACTTAGTAGCTGCAGCCACTTGCCAATTGGAGCCCACTGGCTTCTGCAAAATACTGCACATGCCAATAAGCTTCCTTCCAAAACAAAGGACAGTTTTCTTCTTTCCTAATAAAATCCTTGGACTTCCTTTGTCATTCAGATGTACTGGAGACTATCCTTGTCTATGTGTATATGTCCCAGATTGCAATTCTAATTTTTATATTATTCCCAAACAAAAAATAATCATCCTTATATTTTTATTTGACTTTGACTCTTGGAGTCCTTATGTACATCTCTCCTTCAGAAATAACCATGACCCTGAATTTTGTTAGTCATTTTCTTTCTTTTCTTTGTAGTTTTATTACAAATATTATCCTAAATATGTCCATTGCTTATGTTTGCAGATTTTTGGAATTTAATGTAAATTGTGCCATGTTATACATATTCTTTTAAAACAGGTTTATGGAGGTATAATATACATACAACATAATTTACATACAACTTAAAATAAATTTAATCAATTTTGGCAAAGGTACACGTTCTAAACTCCACCACACCAAAATGCAGAATACTTTGAGTTTCCTAGTTTTTCTTTGTCATGGATCTCTCCCTCCATCACAAGACCTGGGCAGCCACAGATCTGTTTATTTCACTATAGATTAGTTTGTATTTCCTAGAATTTAAGATGGATGGAATCATTTATGTCTGACTTTTTTCAATCAGCTTAATGTTTTAACATGTATTCATTCCCTTTTGCTGTTGATTGATGCTCCACTTGTGTCTGGTCACTCACTGATGGGCATTTGGGTGGTGGGGTAGGTAGCTTCCAAAATGGCTTCCAGTAATTCCCGCTTCCTGGTATTCATATCTCTGTGCAATCCCCTCCTTTGTGTGTGGGCTGAATTAGGGACTTTCTTCTAATGAGTAGAATATAGCAAAGTGTTGGGATATGACTTCTGAGATTAGGTTATGAAAGACTACGATTCATAACTCTTTGCTCTCTGACCCTTCTGTCTCCTTGCTCTGAGGAAAGAAGCATCCATATTTTTGAGAAGCCCTAGCAGCAAGAAAATGAAAGCAGCCTCCAGTTGATAGCCAGTAAGGCACTGGAGACCCTTAGTCCAACACTGATGAGGAATTGAATTCCACCAGTGACCATGTGATCAGCATGGACACTTACCCTTCCTAAGCTTGGGAGAGCTACACTTCAAGATGACGTCTTCTTTGTAGACTCTTGAGAGGAACCAGATGCAGTGTTCTTTATGAAAATTTAGCACCCCAATCGAGATTCTCTGTAAGTTTAAAACACACATCAGATTTCAAACACAACATGAAAAATAAGAATGTAAGATATCTCACTGATAATTTCTTAATCTTTATTGCATGTTGAAATGGTAATATTTTGGATATTGAGTTAAATAACATATGACATTAAAATAAATTCCACATGTTTCTTTGTACATTTACTAAGTGGCTCTAGAAAACTTTAAATTATGTACATGGTTTGGAATTATATATGTGGTCAAATTTCTTTTGGATGGCACTGATCTGAATGAGATTCTTTCTCTAGAAGTGACTTATTTCTGCTACTGGCAGGTAGTAAGAATAGGGGTAGATTATTTGTATTCAATCTATGATGGATCTGATTAAAGGTGGAATTCATTCTAGGTGAGGATTGCCTATTTCTTGTTCTGACTTATTTCTAGGATGTAGCATGTTGGAAATTCCAAGGAAAGTCTAGAGTGTTTACTGTATTGTTATTTTTTTTAATTTGTCGGGCTCTTAACTATAAGTTTTGTGTTTCCAGCCTCATATCTTCATTAAAAACTACTCACTTCTTACCCTCTCAGCTATACATTCTGTTCTTAGCCCTTTGTTGAACTCAGCAAATACTTTCAAGGAAAAGCAGTCAAACAGCCAATAGCATCTCTTGGGATTCCTCTTTCTCCTGACTTTGACCCATCAAGTCATATTTCATAGCTCTTTGATACCCCTTAGACTTCTAAGGGTAAGGCCATTTCTTTGCTAAGAGCAAGAGTCTAGAGTGGTGCTTTTGAACCAAGCACTCTGTAGGAATTAACCTAATGCTTTAAGATATCCATACTATGATGAATTAACTTCTGTCTTATGTATCTAGAACAGCAATAAATAGACTCCTCATGCATGAGATTAATGCCCTTATAAGAGAAACGCCAAAGAGCTCTCTCCTCTCTTGTTCTCTGTGAGGATTCAGTGGGAAGACAGCCATCCCTGAGCCAGGAAGCAGGTCTCACCTGACACCCAATCTACTGGCAGTTGGATTTTGGATTTCTCAGCTGCCAGTCTACGACATTCTGTTACAGCAACTAGGATGGACTAAGACTCAAGGGTTCATCAGTAGACTGGATGAAGCCAAAGGAAAAATCCATGCATGAGCTTGAAGATGTGTCAATAGAAATCTTCTCAAACTGAAAAACAAAGAGGAAAATAAATGAGAAATGTGGAACAGAATATACAAAATTGTTGGATAAGCATAAAAGGTGTAACCTAGCTCAATGGCAATATCAGAAGTAAAAGAAAGAGGAAAAGGAACAGAAGAAATATATGAAGAAATAGTGGCTGAGAACTGTACAAAATTAATGATAGACACCCAACTACATATCTAGGAAACTCAGAGAACACTCAACAGAAAAAAGACCAAATACTTAACTCACTGAATCTGTAAATTGGTGCAAAATTTTTGGAAATCAAGAGGCTAATGTGTGTGCATCTCAACAATTTTACTTGCATTTCCTTCAATCCAATAGAGGCGTACATAAGAATTGATCCTGGGGAAACATTACAAAAAATTGAAAAGACAGTTCTGTAACCATATTCATGACAACATTTTTTGTTATTGCAAAATAATTGGAAACAACCTAATAATATCAGTAGAGGTTTGATTAAACAAATTCTGGTTTATGGGTTTAATGGTAACCATGCCATCATTAAAACAGGCAAAGCAGGATTTTAGTCTTTGTCATGTAAAATATCATATTATATAATGTATAAGAAAATGAAAAAAAACCAGACCACAGAAATGTGTAGTTCTACAGATGTGAAATGTGCATATCATACATGCATAATTCTTTTGCGTAAAGTCTCTGGAGGGATAAACACAACATTCTGAAGAAGAGTTAACTCTGAATAATGGGATTTTTGGCATAATGAAGGAACACTTGGATTTTTTCCTTTTTTTTTTTTTTTGGTGAAATCTTTTGTTCCCTCCAGAGCATTATAGTTATGCATAGTAGTTGGGTTCATTTTGACAAAATCATATGTGCATGGAATTTGATTTACTCCATTTCAGTCCCCATTTTCCCTCTCATTCCCTCCCATCCTCTCTCCCCTATTCTCCTTTCTGTACAGATCTTCCTTTCACTCTTGATTTTTAAAATTTTTTATTGTTTTTCGTGACCTCCCCCCACTTTCTTTAAATGGTGCATTATAGTTGTACATAATGGTTTGTTGTTACATGTTTGTATATTCACATAATATAACAATATATTATAGCCAGTATCACTCCCTGGCACTTCCCCCTTCTTTCTCTCCACTTCTCCAATCCCTTGGTCCCTTTCCTTTATTCTACTATTATTTCTTAATTGACAATACAATGTGAATATTTCCAGAATCAAGAATACCATTTCTGAATAATTTTAAAATAAGTATATTTACATTCAGGGGTACAAAGAGAAATCCTGAAGGAAATACAACTTTTACACCTGTTGGGAAACACTTTGGTCTCGGAGGATGGGCAGGATATGGGCAAGGGGTGACTTCTTAGAAGTAGCCACTGCTGAGTCCCAGGGACCTCTTGGGCTTATAGATAAGGTTAGTTGGGGCAGTGCTAAATGCTCCTGGGTTCACAAATTGATGTAAAGGGTGGTGGGTAATGCTCTCAAAATGTGTTTTGATGTGTTCAGACTGGGGAAAAATTCAGTCAGATTATTATAATCAGATGTCACTAAATGTGAAGACTGTGGAGAGACAATCTTGCCCCACTCCCTTATGGTACAGGAAATGAGTCCAGCCATGGTCAGGGACGTTCTGGAATCACACAGGATGAGCAGGGATACTGTGAGTGCAACCCACATCCATGAATTTTATTCACAAGAATTTTGTCCTTTGAGCAAAGTGTACTCCTTTCACCCCAAAGTATCTAAAGACCCAAGAGGGTCAGGAAAGAGATTTCATCTTGTGTTTCACACAGAACTGGCAGGTGAGGGCCCAAAGACAGAGAGGCTGAGGACTTTGATGGCTGTGTTCGTGGAGGGTGATCACCCAGCACATACATTCTTTGCCCCTCTCTCCCACCTGCCAGGCTCATACCCTGTCCTTCTACAGGCACCCCTAACTGAAGGAAGTTGAAGAGGAGTTCCTAGGTAACACATCGCTGCAATCCAGGAAAATGTAACCTTGGTTTGTTTTTCTTGGCCCAATAAGGACCTCAAATTTGCCAAAGCTGGTTATAGAAGGCCACACATCCTGAAGGAAGGGATTCCACAGAATGATTTTATGCTCCTCTTCCTTCCCTGCTCATTCAGCCTTTATTCCACAGCCATTTTTTTAACTCACTGACATTCCCAAGGCATCTTGTCTGATGCCCCAAATTCTCCCATCCCTTCTCACTTCCTAGTTTCTCATCAAGTCTTTCCCTCACCTCTATCCTTCCTTATTACATCTTTTGTTCCCCTTTCTGTCCACTAATATGCTTAAAATCCACTCTGCCTCCCACTTTCTTACTTTTTCTTGCATGCTCATCTCAACCTGTGTTTTCCATTCCTGGTCTCTGTTTTGAATTAAGGTCTTGCTAAGTTGCTGAGGCTGGATTTGAACTTGAGATCCTCCTGCCTCAGCCTTCTGAGCCTCTGGGATTACAGGTGTGCACTACTACACCCAGCTTGGGCCCATGATTTTTAAAGAAAACTTTCCACACTCTGATCTGAATGGAGTTTCACTTTCGACCAGAAGGAAACTTTACGGTGATATTCTTAAATACTTAGGCTGTGATGAGTTAAAGGGCCATTCCTTTGGGACTATGCTCCCCAGACATACAGGGCTGCTAGGGCATCAACTCTACCCAGAAAGTGGGTACAGTAAAAAATAAGGTAGCTGGTTGTCCAGGGACCTTGCTTGGTGGTACCTAACTCCATAGCCCTTGTACTTGTTTTTCTTTATAGCAGCTATCACCATGTGACATTGTATGAGGTGCTTATTTATCTTGCTGACTTTTATAGCACATGAGTTGCATGAATGCAGGGACTTTTGTTTATTCTGTCTATCAGTTTCTTCAAAGACTATCTGGATTATAGAAGTAATTCAACAAATATGTATTGAATGGATAAATGAATGAATTATGTAGTGTCTCCTTGTAGGGCAAACACAACACTGATCTTCAGGCATCAGGAGATAGGAAAAATTACTACGGACCATTTTTTATTGATTGTTGCCTTTATGGGAAAGTTTCCTGTTCAGAAAAGGCAGGAAAGGAGGAATCCTGTCACTTCTCAGGTCAGTAATTGCTTTCCCACAAATACTCGCCTCAGAGCACCCCGAACATCAGGGTTTCTAAGGCTGTATATGAGCGGGTTCAGCATGGGGTTGATAACAGTGTTGAAAATCCCAACTCCTTTATCCTTATCTGAAGCCTCCTCTGAACCCAGACGCATGTAGTTGAAGATGCCTGTCCCATAAAACAGGCAAACCACAGTGAGGTGGGAGCTGCATGTGGAGAAGGCCTTCTTCCTGCCCTCAGCAGAGCGGATTCGCAGAACTGCAGCTGCCACATGGATGTAAGAGCTGACGATGAGAACCACAGGGCTACCTGCCATTATGAAGCCCAGAGCAAAGAGCAGCAGCTCATTGAGCTGGGTGCTGGAGCAGGACAAGTGGAAGAGCTGGGGGAGGTCACAGTAGAAGTGGTTGACCTCTTTGGGTCCACAGAAGTGCAGGGTTGTTAAGGCCATAGTATGAGTCAGTGCATTGGTGAAGGCACAAGCCCAGGATGCAGCCACCAGCATCCTCTGGACAGTCTGACTCATGCGGGTGCTGTAGGTGAGGGGCTGGCAGATGGCCAGGAATCGGTCATAGGCCATGGCTGTCAACAGGAAGCAGTCCACCCCACCCAAAAGGTGGAAGAAGAAGAGCTGAGTGAGGCAGGCATCATAGGAAATTATACGTTTGTGGGACACAAGACGACCCAACATAGGAGGAACAGTGACAGTAATGCACCCACAATCCAGTGCTGACAGGTTCCCCAGGAAGAAGTACATGGGGGTGTGCAGTTTGGGCTCCACCAAGATGGCTGCCAGGATGCTGAGGTTGCCCCCGACTGTGACCAGATAGGCAAAGAAGAACAGTGCAAACAGCACAGATTGGAGCTTTTCTGTTTCCACGAGGCCCAGTAGAATGAACTCAGTGACAGCTGTCCTGTTGGTCCCAGCTTCTGGGTTCATGAGTTGCTATAAAGAAGTTTCCTAGGAGGAGATATATTGACTCACTTGTTCACTTACACAACATACAAGTTTTAAATCACTTTTTTGCAACGGCCCATGATAATGTTTCTACTTGTTAGGTGAATAATTTCCCACTCCCTAGCTGCAGAGTACTGGTCGACCTCCAGCACCTCAACACCTTTACTTGGCTCTTGGTTGAGATGCCCAGTACTGCCACCACCTCCTCCTTCCTGTCATCTCCTAGTTAAAAGGATCAGAATACTTGGGAAAGCACATTAAAAGCAGACTTCCTCTTTAAATATTTAGTGGAATTTCCCTATTTTTTTGTCTGTAAGGGATCAGCTCAAGCCAATTAGAAGATTTTGAAACAGAGAAATTAATATTTTCAGAAAAACTAGAAAAATACTTAAAAACATAACCTAGATTTAAAGGCTTCTAGAAAGAATGAAGATCAAGTGAAAGTGTAGCAATATTCAGAAGATACCCATGACTGTGGATATCTGAACAGGCAAGTTCATTTCTCCAAAGTGAGGTGCTGTACTCTGAAGTATACATTCAAAATCATTAGTTCAATGGGTCTTGCTGCTACTTAAGCTCTTGCATTGACTTTGGATAGCAGCTTGATTTAAGGATATTTATTCTGTTAATACGGCCAGCTAGTCTTCTCTAAAATCCAAGTTGTAAGCATACCCCAAATGTTGATTGCTTCTTGGTGTGGTTAGCACTCTGTTTTGCACAAAGACTGGTTTTCCATTTCTGTGCTCAGTCAAGCATGGTGGATTGACCATTGACACATTAGTTTACTGAGATATCCTTAAATGAAGCAGACATGTACTTAGCCCGATTGAATTGTCTTTTATATACATTAAGCTCTGGATCGACAACATTGTCTCTGTTGTCCATGGAATAAGCAAAGCTAGAACTTCATTAAAAGTAATGTCATTCCCTTGCACAGAATAGAGAAGAATCAGAGGCTGAGAAGCAGCCAGAGTCTGTAACTAACAGTGAGGCAGTGCAATTTAGGGACAGGAGTGGTTACGGAGATCTTAGAAACCACAGATTTGTGATTTATGACTGATATGACTGTTTGAGTATATGGTCACCAAAAAAGGTCTTAAAAAACTTCCATAAAAATGGAAATTGAATGCACATGTTGGCTCCATGGACTTCTCTGGTCTTGGTTTGGATCTGAGATGCAGAGGAGGCAGGACTGAATGAGAAGGCTCCAGACGGGCTGACTGTACAACCTTCTGGTGAGACTGTAAATACAAAAGGACTGTATTGTCAGTCCACCATTACATGTCTATCTATCAGCATTGAGTATAGAGAAGTAAAGAAAACACACACACAAGCAATCATGAATCAAGCATCTTATAGGAGTCTTTGAGCTTGGTTGTGCATTAGAATTATGTGAGAGCTTTAAAAAATCCTGATGTCCAGATTCTCCCTGCAGGATGATTAAATTAGAACCTCTGTAAATGAGACCCAGTCATTACTATTTTCCAAAGCTCCCACATAATCACTGCTGTCTCTGAATTCCATTGAAAGAGCATTTCCAATCAGCTGCTCTTTCTTGCCTTTTTCTTAAATTTAAGACAAAGTCTTGTCTCATTTTACTTTGATAGTCCTGAAGGAAAAAGAGACAATAGTTTTAAAGATGACATGTGGAAAAGTTACAGAAATTTGAAGTATCTTACATAAATTTGGTGATGAATATTTCCAGCTACTATTCCTAACCCTCTGTTAGGTATTATTCCCAACCCCTAGGATTGTTGGAATTATCTGGGACATGTTGAGAAGAAAATACTGATGCCCAGGCCAAGACTTCTGATCTACTGAGTTTAGTTGGTAGCAGTGGGGTATGTGTGCCTCTCAGGTGGTTCAATGCCCAGGCAGGATAGAGACATATTTGCAACCTGGGAGGTGTGATTATGGATTCTTACTCCCATCTTCCTTGCTTTCCTCTTTAGAGGGTACAGAATGCAGTAGCCCTTCCATGTTACATAGACCTTCTACAAACAACCCTTCACCTAGGCTTGACCTGTGTTTCAGTTTCGTCTCACTGAACCCTTTATTATAGAAAGAGGCTGAATCCGATGTGAGGCTATTTCAGTGATCAGTCTCCCCAGTGAGGCCTCTAGTATGTGAGTTCAGGACACTGGGAAACCACAGCAGGAACACCACATGGATGAGAACATGTGATTTTGGGGAAGGTGGAAATCATCCTCAGGCCTGATTATCATTGAAGAAATTGGTAACTGATAAATGCTTTGCAGATGGACAAATCAAGGAATGATAACAGCATTTAACACACACCATTGTTATTACTAAAGAATAGTTAACCACGACCCATTTTCCCTCTTGAATTCATCTTAATACAAGCAGTTGATTGTGACTCTCTGATTTCCACCTCATTGCTCATGTTGCTTTTGCTGCCTGCAGACTTTCCCCCAATTCCACATGCCCAAATGTTTCCAGACTAGACTCAAATGCTGGCTGTTGAATTCATCTTTCCTTGCAATTTCCCCACCTGAGAAGCATATCTCCCCTGCCTGTCTCCTAAACTCCTATTACACACAATTTCTTGGAACTTATTCCTTTTACCTTTTGGCTGAGTCATTTCTCAGTAGTACACATCTGCCCTCCTTCTTTATGACTTGAGGACAGAACACATGTTGACTTCACACTTGCAATAGAAATACTCACCACAATATTTTATGCATAGTAGGTATCCAATATTTCTTAAATAAACAAGTGGGTGGTTCAAATGTCCATATGATTCCAGTGAAAGAGAGTATTGATATGAACTGGAGTTGTGGGGGAAGACTTCCTGGACACACTGGAATTAGGCTAGACTTTCATGGATTAGTATGATTTAAGGAAGGTGGGGAATGAGGGTGGGGTGCAGGGTTATTGTGGGACTGGCTTTGTGTTGATGAGACAAACAGGGGCTGTAGCAATTCATATGCTGACATTCTCTTTCACCTGGTCTTCTCTCTAATAAGACCCTTATTGTTAGGAGGGGTCCACCTTATAGACAGATGAGTTGGACCAGGTAGAAGAGAAGTGAGACAGCTGTTGTTGAACCCCAGATGGCCTGCATGGAGCATGCTTGGTACCAGTGGGATTCTGACCCTGTTATCCAGAGTCTGATGGGGTGACTGGAGGCCCACTGAGGGCTCCTGCATGACCACACTGGAGGCTCCCCTCTCTGAAAAGCAACAGTCCCTGTCCTGGAACTCCACCCATCCCTTCATGCTCCCAGTGGTGAAAAGTTGGACAAGAACTTCAGCAGAGAGAAGCGTCTGAGCTTCCTGATGCAGGAGACCCTGGACAATGATCTGGACTTAGCAAATTCCCCATATGCTTTCCTGAAAGTAACGGAGCACAGGTTTCATCCAAGAGAGGGGTCCTGGGCAAAGGGGACAAGCCAGGATCTCTGGACCATTGTTCCAGCTCTTCCCCTGCATTGTCTTTTCCCTTTCAGGGCCATCATGGCACCATGGGTAATCTCAGGTTTGAGTAGATGGCAACAGAAGCCCCTTCTGTCTTGTAGGAGCAGAAGAAGGACCTGTGAGAATGCTCACCTGGAACAGCCGGTAAGGTTTCTTCTGGAAAAGAAATGTAGACCCAGTTACCTACTCAGACAGCAAGTGAGAGGCTACGTATCGGGGGTACAAATGAGGGAAAAGCAAGCAGACGTCGCCTCTGTTGCAGGACTCTCATCACTATAGTGTCGTTCTCCGGGAATTCAGAAATGAGCCCTCCCAGGAAAGAGGAGAAGGAGAGGGAGTGATAGATGACAAAGGGAATATCTCAAGCCCGTCATACACGTGGAAACAACATCTCACACTTTCTGGAATTTAGATTTTCTCTTGCTCTGGCTTTACGGGCAGGGAGTGAGGGCAGACGGTGTAAGCTCTGCCTGACAGTGGGGTCCTCAAGGTCCTCAAGGCCTCTAGGGCTTGTCTATACCCTCACAGTGCCCCCTGTAGCTGGGGACTAGAGATGGGTTTCCTAAAGGAGAGTTTTCTTTCCTGGGTATCAGACCAGGGTTTTTGAACAGAGTCAAGCCAATTTCCAGACCTTCCTTGGCCCTGGGGAGGAGGAGGCCCCAGAAGAGAGGCACAAGGGAGGAGAAACTTCTTCAGACACAGCTTTCTAATAAGTCCTTAGGAATGTGGTGCTTTATCTCTCTCTCTCTCTCAGGGCCTTGTTAGTGGGGGCCACTGGGGCTGTAGCTTGGGGACCCTATAATGACTCTGGAAGTGGTGGTTCAGGAGCTATCTCATGTTAGAAGGACTACTGGGATGCTGATTACTAATATAATTTTTAAGCTAGGTCCTTAGAGATTGAGAGCCCTGGTGAAGGTCACAGACTAATGAACTGCAGATGTGGGATGGTCTAGGGGGTGTTCCTGCAACTCCTATACCCACTGATAATTACTTATCCAACACCCATTCTCTGAAAGAGTGTTCTCTCCTCTACCAGCGAAGTCTGGTGCAGTAGGGAAAATGTTGCAGACAGATGGGCTCTTCTGGCTATTAGTTTGACTTTGGGAAAGTTGCTGAACCCTTTTGGGCCTCAGTTTCCTCATCTATGAAATGGGCATCTGCCGTGGAGTATTGCTGTGCACTTTAAATGAAGTAAGACTCATTAAGCCTCCAGTAGAGATTTGACAATACACCAAACTATGAACTGATAATACCAGTGGGGCCTGTTATCTACATAGTTATGTAACTATGAACTTTAAATCTTGAAGTCCCTACCAAACCCACAATTCTATGAAGTGGGTTATAGCAGACACATCAGGTGTCCCAACTGACATCTGCTTAGCCTGTCTTCTTATTTCAGCAATGACTGGGTGGACAGTTAGTTCCCTGTAAGCCTCTGGTCATTGCAAGCCCACAGTGTAGGCTCTTCCCTGGGATCCTCTGATGCCGTGAACAATGGAGGAGTTTGTTCAATCTGAGCACCGTAGGGCTCAGCAATGCAGAGGCAGCCTGACAGTGAGACAGGGGAGAGAATGACTAAATCCCCCACCTGCTTCTTCACGCAATGCTGGGAGGCCTTCTGTGTGTTCTTGCACCATGAAGTCTCTACTGTGCACAGCAGAGGTTTTGGTAATGTGACCCTCAGTAAGGCACAGGCCTTGTTTCTCTGTCTTTCTCTCTTCCTAATTCGATCTTATACCTGAAGCCATCTTTCAGATGAGTAACCTCAGTCTTGCTCCTGAGATGACTTCCTGACTAACACACACACACACACACACACACACACACACACCCCTTGACACATCTTGTCTTAGGCTCTGCTTTGGCAGGAACTTGACTAAGGCAATGCTGAGAGTAGCCCATCCTCCAGATGGAATTCCAGAACACATTCACCAAGGCTTGGGGTGGGAGGAGCTGGTGATCATGCCTGGCATGTGAGAGACAACATCATAATACTAAGACTCACTGATGGCAGATAGGGATTAGGTACAGGTGGAGGTGAAACATTGATGTGCAAGCTCTAGCCTATTAATGTTGTAAGAATGACAGCAATTATCAAAATTGTGGGATTTTAAGAATAGGAGTGGCTTAGTCTCAGCAATTTAGTGAGGCCCTAAGCAACTTAGCAAGACCCTGCCACTAAATAAAATATAAAAAAGTGCTGGGGATGTGACTCAGTAGTTGAGCACCTTTGGGTTTGAGCCCTAATACCAAAAGTAACAACAACAAAAAACAAAACAAACAAACAGAATAGAGAAGGCTTTCATTAATTTTCTTGGAAGACTAGAAGAAACACAATAATTGCCCAGGTTAGCCAACTATCAACCAGCCAGTTGACGAATTATGACTGTTCTGCAGCCACAGGCACATGGTGCTGAAATTCAGGCCCAGGACTTAGTTTTTTAAGATGACAGAGTTACAAGGGAGGCTGAGTGTAGAGCTTAGGCAAAACTCCTATGCCCTGGTAGGGAAGAAGTGAAACTGAGTCCTGTGCAAATTAAATGTGTCTGAGCGAAAGAGCATGAGAATTTTCCACCGTCTCTCATGAACCCACTTCCCAGGGCAGAAGCTTCTTCTCCTGGGCTAGAAGAGAGCAACTTCATTTTGCCTGATGACCAGGCAAATGCCTCCTATGAAGCAGACCCCTCCTGAGGTTATTCTTGTTCTCCTCAAGAAACTTCATCCACTTCCCTCAATGCCTCCAAAATAATTAGGAAATCTCACAATATATCTAGAGGAAATACTTAATTGTCTCTGAAGAATTACCCTCCCTGGCTGTGATAGGCAGGATAATGGACCATAATGACATCCAACCTAATCCACGGAATCTACTTGATATAGTTAAGAGGGATTTTGCCCTTAGATATCTTGAGATGGGCATATTATCCTGGATTGTCCAACTGGTGCCTAAATATCTTCACACGTGTTCTTAGAGGAGAGAGGTGGATAAGTATTTGACTACAGTTGAGGAGAAGGCAATGTGGTAATGAAAGTGGGGATTGATGTGATGGGGCCACAAGTCAAGGGATAGCCAGCAGCAACTAGAAGCTGGAGGACACAAGGAATAGGTTCAACCCAGAGCCTCCGGGAAGAACCAGGGCTGCTAACACCGTAAATGAGCTGTACACGAGTTGCTTCAGACTTTGGGCTTCTAGAACCATGAAAGAATGAATTTATGCTGTTTTAAGCTTCTAGGTTTATGATGATCTGTTATAGCAGCAGTAAGGGGCTGGTTCACTGACTGATGCATCCTGCCAGAAGTTCCTCTGGCAGGATGTTTAAGGAAGGGCAATGAGAAGAGTGGATCATGAGGACCAAGGGAGTAGGGTTGAATATGAACTTACGTAAGGAGAATTGATTGACATGGGAGCATGTTTTCATGGCTCAGGATTTAACCTCCTGGTAACAATGCCATAAAGTGGTCCTAATAAGCTGCTGAGATGTCTACTTGAAGCTTGGGCAAGATGATGGTGGGGATGCCAGCAATGCCTTTGAAGAAGACTGAGGAAGGAGTCAGAAGACTCCTTATAGAGGATCAGTGGTACCATTGCTTGATTAAGTTCCCTGAGATGGTCTGGAGAACATTCCCTTTACTGAAAAATAAGAAATGCACTGGTGAGGGGAAAAGAGACTCTGAGAAACTCAGTGTTATCTGTCTTGTATTTAATTTGCATTTCTCTGTTGACTAGAGATGTTGAACATCTTTCACACACTTACTGGCCATTTCTATATCTTGTTTTATAAAGTGTCTCACTGTCATTTGCCCATTTTTACTGTGTGTTTCTCTTCCTCTTATAATTGTAAGAGGATCAAAGTTTTCATCTGGTATCATTCAGCTGAAAAATTCCTGCAGAATTTTTATAGTGTAGGTCTGTTAGCAGCAAATAATAAATTCTCTTAGCTTTCTTTGATCTGAAAATGCCTTTATTTTGTCTTCAGTCTTGGAGGACACTTTGACTGGATTGTATTCAATGGTATTGTTGCTTTTCTTTCCTTTTCTCTCTCCTATTTCTCATGAGCAGTAGGCTATGAATTAGGTATTGTTCCCTAGTATGTGAAGTGTCTTTCTTTCAACATTTTCTCTTTATGTTAAGATTTCAACTATTTGACTATGATGTGGTATGGTGTGGATTTCTTTGTTTTGTTTTGTTTTTGTTCACTTTGTTCATTTGTTTTTGCAGTTCTGTGACTGAACCCAGGGCCTAGCATATGCTAGGCAAGGGCACTACTACTGAGCTTCATTCCTATGCTCTTCTTTGTTTTTATTCTGTTTTGTGTAGTTTCTCATACTACAAATGTCTTTCATCAAATTTAGAGAATTGTTGGCCACTATCTTTTCAAATAATTTTTTTCTTTTTTTTTAAGAAACTTTATTTCTCTCTATTCTTCGCTTTGGATAATTTTTCTTTTCTTTATTTTTTTAAGAGAGGGAGGGACAGTGAGAGAGAGAGAGAGAGAGAGAGAGATCAATTTTATTTAGGTTTTCATGTGGCTTTCGTTGCTCTGACACTTCGTTGTGTACATGGTGCTGGGGTTCAAACCCAGTCCTTACTCATGCCAGGCAAGTGCCACAACCACTGAGCCACTGCTCCAGCCCCTGGATAATTTTTCTTGATCTTCCAGTTTGCTTACTCTTTCTTCTGGCATGTCTGTTTGGTTGCTGAATATGTTCAGAAAGTTTTTATTTTGGAAATTGTATTTTTCAGGTTTAGAATTTTGATTTTATAATTTGTATTTCTATTCTGAGATTTTTATCCATTGAAAACGTAGGTTTAAAAAAATCTTAATTTAGGGTATATGTGATAGCTGCTTTAAATCTTTGGTAGTTTCAATTTTTAGTTCATTTCAGAGTTGGGCTTAATATATTCCTTTATCTAGAGAATGTATTCCATTTTTAAAAATTTTCATATATTAAGTAATGTGGGATTGTATTCTGGACACCATGAATACTAAATTTTGAAGATACTAAATTTGGTTATTTACTGAGTGGTATGTTTCAGCAGGTAATTCTCTTGCCTGGACTTGACTACAGACTTACTTCATAGGTGGCAGCTTTGGTCTTAGTTCAAATATTTTTCTTCTATGTACACTATATATGTGATCAAGTTTGCATTTTATTGTGATGGGACAATTATTATCGATTGAAAATTAGAATATACACAAACTAATTTCAAAATATATCAAACATTTATCTTAAAAGAGACATGCAAAAGTACTAGAAATATCACTGACACACATTTATACAGCATTTAAATGGAAAAGTCATTTTTCCTAAGCATTGCATACAATAAAGAAGATAAAGTTCACATAAATATGAAACAATTTGGGCAGCAGATGCTCTAAACAAAATAAAGAAGATTGGGAAATTGGGTATTATATTTGCAACACATATGGTTAAAAGTTACCATTTTAAAATCTGAAGAGTTTCCAGCAACCGTTATAAACAGTATACAGCATATATACATATCAAAATATCCCATTCATTGGTACAATTTTTATGTACCTATTAAAATAAATTTAATTAATAATAAAAATTCAAGATTTAAAAAAATAAGCTATCCAAAAGTTGATGGAGGGAGCCATGAACAGATGATTTACAAAGAAAAAATTATAAATAATAGATATGTATATAAAAATCTGTCTAATCACACTCATAAGCAAAGACATTCAAATCAGAAAATGACCCAATATCTAATCTAATTTTGAAAATATATATTTATATGCAAAAGATATATTTATAACACCCAGTGAAGTCAAAGATGTGAGGTATTAGGCATTCACATACACTGCCAATCAAGATGTAAAGTTGTGCACATTTTTTTGGCAAAAAGAGAGCCAGAATACTTACCAAATTTAAATTTTGTGTTTGTATTTCCTTTAGCATCCATGTCATCTGTTCTTTTCAGATGTATGGAAATAATTTTAGATGTATGGAAAGATATATAAGTATTAATTTCAGCATTTTTAGCAATTGCGAAAATAGGACATAAATTTAGTTACATGGGTGGGATTTGGTTAAATATATTTATTTATATATAAAATGGAACATGGATAAGACAGATTTATAGGTTCACGTAAAGAAGTATTCTATGAAATGTGGACAGAGAAAAGTAAATTTCAAAACAGTATGCTGTTTGGAATGTGTGTGTGTGTGTGTGTGTGTGTTCTGGAAAGCTTACCAACAAATTCTTAACAGTAATTACTTTTTTAAAAATGGAGTTGTTGCTGGGTGTGGTGGTGCCTGCCTGTATTTCCAGCTGCTCAGGAGGCTGAGGCAGGAGGATTGCAAGTTCAAAATTAGCCCCAGCAATTTACCAAGGCCCTAAGCAACTTTGGGAGACCCTGTCTCAAAATACAAAATGGAATTACTGTTTGCACGTACGAATATATAACAACAAATCCCATCGATATGTACAACTATAATACACCAATAAAAAATGTGGATAAAGGGTAATTGTTGTGGTTGTATGTAGAAAGGTGGCTACAGCATTCTGTGCTGTATGAGTGTTTTCAACAAGATGTACTTCATATTTAATGAAAAATGCAAGTCTTCAGAGATTTCTAGGTTGGAATTAAAAAAAAGAGGAGACAAATTCTAAAGGGAAAAAAAATTCTTCGAAATTGTTAAAGAAACCCTATGATCCTGCAAGGTGAACAGAGAGCTGGAATGGAAGTCCTAGGTCCTCCTCTATGATGCTGAAGCCAATCGAGCCACTCAGCTGCAGTGAGGATGCCCCACTCAGCTGCAGTGAGGATGGTGGAGCAAGTCATCCTTGAGGCCTGAGATGTGCGGTCAGATGAGACAAATGCCAGAGGCACAGGGATCTTGGGGACAGAGAAGTAGCTCCCGCTCCCTGCAGGGATGGAGGACAACGTGGCAACTCTCTGAGCATTAACAGAGTGAGACTACCTTTCTGCTCACTCAGGACAGAGCTGGAGGACCCCGATGATTACCTTGTGCTTCCGCCAAGGACATGCCAGGAGAAGGGAAAGAACTTACTTGAGGTCCCAGACTTTGTGGATGATAGAGGTGATGAGGTGGAAACTGTGTCACGTCACAGGTCTAGCCCAACAATTTTCTTGACTCTTGAAGGAAGTGCACACTTTTGGATCCTTCAGGTTTATCTGACGACTCAAGGAAAGAACCGTGCTTTCCCTGTCATTCCACGCTGTTGGCAGGCAGGGAGAGTAAGCTGAGTGGTTAGCAGCAAACTTTGATCGTGTTTTAGATCTCAAGTTGGGCAAAGTGCCCAGGAGAAAGCATTCTTTTCCCCTGCTTTTCTCATCTGAGAAACCCTGCTGAATTTCTGGGAGCATCTCTATCTAGAGAAGCGGAGAATGAGCCCCTGTGTATTCTTTAGCACATTTAGCAAAACCTAAAATTATTATTTTCTTTGTAGCAGAGAAGATGGACTATGGTGACAGTTTCAGGACTGCCAGAGCCAGTTATTTTTAGATAATGCAGTATGGGAAGCCCACATTTTCCATTCCTCTCTGACCACTAACTTTCTGTCTCCTCTGATCTGAACAGTCGCAAGCCATCTTGTCCAGTTCCCCAAACCGTCCTCATCTCTGACTCCGTCTCTGCACTTGCTCTCTCCGCCTCCTTTGCCTGCAACTCTATCCTGTCTCTATTCCCCATCTTTAATTCTTATTTTACCACAAACTCTCTACCTCTGTTCTTGCTTTTCTTCCCTCTTTCATATTCATTCCCTTCCTCTCTTTTTAATCTTCAAATCTCTTCACCCATATCAAATATCATGGAGAAAACAAATCACAGATGCAGGTCAAAGAAAAGATCTAGAGAAATGAATAAAGAAGTATCAACAGTATAGGAAGGTTGCCAGGAAGCGGCAATCAGTCCTAAAAAGGTTGCTGGAAGGAAGGTACATCTACATAATGACTGAATTACTGACTGGTCAACAGAAAGCAAGAGGAGGTAATGTTCTAGGTCAGAACCATACTCTCCTGCAGATACAGGGAACTTCAGGGAGAGGCGTCACCATGTGACTTGGATTTACAGTTATAGATTGTCTCAGCTGGGAGGTTTGGTGGCTAAGAGTGAGAATATACAGAAAAAAAATCATCATGAGTAATTTGGGATTGTTGAAATATTTAAATAATATTTGGATTATATATTCTTTTCAAAAGACTTGAAGCATATGGAGAAAGATGAGGGAAATCCATTTTGTGTCATAAGATATATCATACATGCAAATAGAGTTTTAGCATTTATAAACATGTCTGAGAGCTGCACGTAGGTATCATATTCTTCTTCTTCTTCTTCTTCTTCTTTTTTTTTTTTTTGGTATCATATTCTTCCGAACTATTAGAGAATATGTAACTTCATAGGTTTCCTTCTGTCCCTCCACGTTTTATGGGATCTTTGTGTCATAGGAAAAAGTTACTTTTTCTGTTTTGTTTTCCCTCTAGGGCTGTATTTCATAACACGACAGCCATACCTGAACTTGAGGGAAAAATATGATCTCTTAGCAGGAAAAATTTTCTGGGCTGCTCTGGGAATGAAAGCTATAACTGCGTCCTGCCTCATTCCCTTTAGGACACGAATCCATAAGCATTTGCATTTTCTTATATTTGACTTCTACTCAGTAAATAGAAGGCATAGTAAGTGAAGTTATATTTTGTCAAAGGGCTGGCCTGGTGGAATCTGTAGACCCATTGCCTAAAGCTGGGTAGGGCTTCTTTGGAAAACGGTGATTGTCCCCTACAGAAAGTCCTCAAATTTAGGGAGGTAGAAGCTATTCTGGAACATTTGTCTTTGTTCCTGGCTCTAGAGGAGTGTTTTATTTTTTAGTTCAAAAAGACGCAGGAGGAAGGAACACTTGAGATGTCTTCAAACCAATGACTGACGTCCCAGGAGCACCCTCCTGAGGGCAGCCTGCACATCAGGGTTCCTGAGGCTGTAAATTATGGGGTTTAGCATAGGGTTGATGACAGTGTTAAAAATTCCAATAGCTTTATCCTTATCTGAAAGTTTGGCTGAACCTAGGCGCATGTAGTTAAAAATACCAGAACCATAGAATATGGCAACCACAGTGAGGTGGGAGCTGCATGTGGAGAAGGCCTTCTTCCTGCCCTCAGCAGAGCGGATTCGCAGGACTGCAGCTGCCACATGGATGTAGGAGGTGACAATGAGAGCCACAGGGCTACCTGCCATTATGAAACCCAAGGCAAAGAGCAGCAGCTCATTGAGCTGGGTGCTGGAGCAGGACAGCTGGAAGAGCTGGGGGAGGTCACAGTAGAAGTGATTGATCACGTTGGGGCCACAGAAGTTTAGTGTGGATATGGCCACAGTGTGTGTCAGTGCATTGCTGAAGGCACAAGCCCAGGATGAAGCCACCAATATCCTCTGGACAGTCTGGCTCATGCGGGTGCTGTAGGTGAGGGGACGGCAGATGGCCAGGAATCGGTCATAGGCCATGGCTGTCAACAGGAAGCAGTCCACCCCAACCAGCAGATGGAAGAAGAAGAGCTGAGTGAGGCAGGCTCCATATGGAACTGTACGCTTATGGGACGCCAGACGACCCAACATTGAGGGAATAGTGACAGTGATGCACCCGACATCCATCAGCGACAGGTTCCCCAGGAAGAAGTACATGGGGGTGTGGAGTCTGGGCTCCACCAAGATGGCTGCCAAGATGCTGAGGTTGCCCCCCACTGTAAGCATGTAAGCAAGGATGAAAAGCACAAAGATCACTGGCCATAGCTCTGGTGTCTCCACCAAACCCAGCAGGATGAATTCAGCAATTGCTGTTTCATTGGCCCCAAATTTTGGCTGCATGAGTTCCTGCAAGGAAACATCGAAGAAGGAAAAAAAAATCAACCCTCTGAATTGGCTTATTTAATTAAAAGGAAAAATAGACCTTTTTCTACATGCCCAGGCCTCTGCTAAACTCTCTGTGTTCAAGAAATGACTTTCCAATCATGTTGAGCAAAGTTAGCCTAACCCAGAGGGTCAAGGGTCGAATGTCTTCACTCATCTGTTGAGGCTGGAGCTAGACCCTGGCCTGTGTGAAAGGTGGTCAACTCTCATGTATTAGACCCAGCAAAGGCATAGTAACACATAACCTAGGGTTCATAGAGATATATCGGGAAGGAGTGGGGAGGGGGCAGGGGAGAGGGTAAGGGTGGGAGAAAAGGGTGGGTTCTAGGGGGTGAATCTAATTTAAGAATATATACAAATCAAATTGTTATGTTGGATGCATTTTCAATTGTACAATAACTAAATTTCTTAATAAAAATAATAAAAAAGAAAGGACTTTCCTACTCCCCAAGCCATACTATACTTATCTCCCTTAGTAATTCACTCCATTACCTTTACTTGTTCTGAGGAATGAGGACAGGTGTTATTACCACTCTGGACTTCCTCCCCTAGATGAAATAATCTATTTGTAGGATTATGAGGGACAAAACCCTTGGGGAAAAAAGAAGTAGATTTCTGATTCGAATGCAGCAGAGTAAATGCAGCACTAGCCGAAGAATAAACATATAGATTCTGTCTTCAAAGAAACTATTAAATATCTAAATCCCCAATCCATAAACTAGAATGGAAGGCTTTGAGAACAGTGGAGATCAAATAAGAGAGTGGCAAGAAGTAGAGAGGAAATCCCCGGTTATCAAGAGCTGGATGAGTTTCCCCCAGAAGAACTCATGTGTTAAATGGGTAGCTCGTGGAGGAATGACATCGGCTTCTGGGATGGTTC
>PVKS010031127.1:0-23730 GCA_004027875.1 Aplodontia rufa
AAGTCAAAGCTAAATGCTTACAACTTTGCAAAAATAACCAGGGAAGTCAGAAACTGCTGGCAGCTTCCCTGAACAGAGAGGCTGTGGACTTCAGGTTGTTGTGTTTTTTTTTTCCCCCAGACCTGTTGAGAGAATGCTAATAAAGAATGGACCACACTGAGACACCAAATGTTTTCCATTCCTGCTCTCCTTCCTAATTTAAGGAAATTGAGGTAGGCACAGCTGTAGGAACTGCTGTGTGGAATGAAAACATAGTACACCAGAGGAAAAGGATAAAATATATACCTCTTAAGATACAGAAAGGAAATGAAGAGAGGTCGGAGTGAAATATGAAAGAAGATGAACACTTTCAAAATTGAAGATGTGCCTCTTTTTTAATATCCATTACAGGGTAACAGCAAGGGCTTTTCTCAGTGCATAGATCACCGTCAAAACAATGGTATTAAAATAGTCTCGCAACCCACGCAGGCACTGAATAGTGCAAAGGGAGGAGATGGCACAGAAAAGAATGTGGTTGCTATTGATTGTGATGAGAACCCCTGATGCTTGTCCTGCATATTGGAGAGAATATGGTGCATTGAATTCATTTGCTGCAATGAATTCCCTCAAGGATGAGTTCACTGTGTTCAGTGAACTTTCCCTGACCATCTTTTAAAAAATTCCTTTCATAATAATGAGAATAACTTTGAATGATTTTTGGTAATCTGTCATTAAAACTAGATTCCTCATCTCTGGTTATTTCCTTAGTTATCTAGTACATGGTATTAGTTAGTGTTTTGCTGCTGTAACCAAAAGACCTGATAAGAGCAACTGAGAGAAGGAAAAGAACGCCTTGGCTTAAGATTCAGTGGTTAAGCCACTGATCTGCTGAGTCCATAGCTATGGATCTGAGGTGAAGAAGAACTTTATACTTAAAGGGCACGATGAAGGAAAGCTGTTCAACTCACAAAAAAGAAAGAAAACCCAAAGTCATCTCCCCAGTCATCTGCTTCTCCCAGCCACACCCAAACCTGCCTATAGTAACCACCCAGTTAATCTATTCAAATGAATTAATCCACTGATCAAGTTCTGTCCTATAATCTAACCATTTCCCCTCCGAACCTTCTTGCAGTGATGTGCGATTGAACTTGTGAGGAATACCTCACATCCGGACCATAACAGAAATCTCCATCCCCTCCCTCAACCACGAAGATCAGAAGGTTGTTTTCTTCAAAGACTACATTGGCTGTGTTCTTAATCTGTTATGTTAAAGAGTGTAACTATTTTGTGGTTTGGGTGGATGATAGTTGTTTTCACTCAAATCCTCTGGTTGTGGGGAGATCCTACTCCAGACCTGGAGGCATCAAATCATTCTCAAAAGAAACAGGAGAGACCTGTGCTCTACCCAGCAGTACTATTTGAATACCGGTTTTGCACTGGAGGAAGTTAGTTGATGGGAGATTGTTACACTGGTGGCATCTTAGCTTGCATGTTCTCATGGAGGACCCTTGAAACTCAGGTGCTTTAACCACAAGCTCTCTTATCCATGGGTCACTTTTACTACGAGCTGCCTTAACCGTGAGTGGCTTTACCATAGTCTGTTTCAACCAATAGAATGTGGAAGAACTGACTTCTACAAATTTGTACTTCTACAAATTATAGAAATAAATTTTTTCGTTTAAAAAAAAAGAGAGTGAGAGTGTGTGTGAGAAAGAATCAATTTTGTTTATTTTTTCATCTGTTTTTTATTATTCCTCCACTTATTTGTGTATGTTCTGTTGGGCATTGGGCCAGGGAACTCCAGCAGCCAGGCATGCACTCCACCTCTGAGACACCATTCCAGCCCCTAGTAGTACATCTTAAGATGGTTTGGGAATATTATGCTTTTTCACTCTATGGTTTTCTATAGAAAACTAATTGTCTAGAAAGAAGTGAAACTGTCCTGAGCCACCATGATGTGAGAAAGCCCAAGAAGCCATGTGGAAAGGCACATAGGAAAATGAAGGCTGTGGTTGATTCTTCAGGTGAATTCCAGGCTGGTGGTCAACGCTGGCTGCTAGCTGCATGACTTAGGACATTTTCTCCTTTTACTCAACTATTACCCAATTTGACACAACAGGAAACAGAGAGCATACTGGCTTTATCAATTAGACTGTGAAAAGTAATAAATTGTGTTTGTTCAAGTCACATGCACACACAAATGCCCCCAAATGTATACCCCTGTTACTACCTTTATTTTTTCCTACTTCGCATTGTTTCTCATTAATTTTGAAACATACATATAGTGCAGGTACTTCTATAAATTTGGGGGTGCATAACTGGACACTGGCCATTTAGATTAGAATAGGTTGGGTCTTTTCTTTTTTGCTTCCTTTTTGACAGGGCCAAATGTTACCCTTTATTTTGGTTGACTCAGTTTCCAAAGGTGAATACATTGGCACAGGTAGATCACCTAGAAGTTAAGGAATGATTTGAGTCTCCCAGAAACCACAAGGGGCAGTGAGCCCTAGGAGAATGCAAAAGCGTATCCCCAGATAGGTACAGATCTGAGTATCTACATAAGTCACCGGGTCCTCCCCTATGCCACCTCCAGGTCAGATCATCCAGCAAAGGAAATTCTATGTTCAACTCTCAGTTCTCACCCTGGTTTTCATCCCAGAAAATTACATACTTATCTGGAGATGAAGCATCATAGAGCCTGAATAAACTTAGCCAAACACAGGTAAGAGGTTCTGCTAAGGGCAATGTCAGGCACAGTTCTGTGGATCTAAGCAGGAAAGAGAAAATGCAGGTAGGGCAGGAAATCCACTTGAAGTGACATACAACACATCATGGATGCCAAGCTGTCAGATGGAACACAGCCCGTCTATAACTACAAGAGGTATTAAGAGAAAGGGAATGGAAGTCAGGCGTCCAAAGGAGGGAGAGAGACAAAGGTCCTTGACCTAGGGTCTCTTCAGGTACCTGGGCCTATGACAAGTACTCTACAGAGAGAAAATGGAGAGAACCAATCATACTTGGTGGCCCAAGTCTAAGGGACCATTAAGAATCTAACTTTCTGGAGGCCCATAGTCCTCTTACATGGAGAAGGAGTAGCTGGAGATCAAAGCTCAGGGTGGTCTGGAAATGTCTGTCCACTGCTTTGAATAGAACAGCTGGTAGACCTTAAATCACTCTCCTAGAAGGGGCAGGAAATTCTAACTGGGTGAAGAATGGCCAAAAACCATGTCCTACAGGCAGAAAGAATCAAGTTATCTGTATTTGGAGGCACAGGAAGTTAATATAAAGTATAAACTAAAACCTGAGCACCGCTCCTCCCTCCTTACCTGACCAGAAATACCATTTAAGACATCGTGTTTACAGTTAGGGTCAGACCTGTGCATTTCTCCTTGAGCCTCAAGTTCAAGTGCCCAGAACTTCCCTTTAGCCAGGAACAAGTGGGGATGCTCCTTCCTCATTGGGCTGGGGTTTTCCAATAATATTCTAATATTCTTCCCATGATATTATAAGCAGCAGTTCAAAGTAATAAAAGAAATAATGGTGCATGCAGGTACTGGCAAGGAATATTGAACATTCTGAATATGGAGGGCCTGGAAGAAGAAACAGGAAAGAAGTGGAAGACAGATCGTATGCTTTCTATACTGTAAAACCTAGATCGCAAGCAGGTTTGTATTCTCCCGACCATTGACATTTCTGAAGTGGTCTGTCTGTAAAAATAGCTTGTCTTTCTTTAATATAAGTACACACGATTTCCACAGCATTCCTGTGACATCCTCTGATACTAGAAATGTTTGGGAATTAAGTCTATTCTGCTGTCACATTGCAAAACCAAAGCATGACTCTTAACTTAGTAAGACAACATATCTGGTATTGACACTTTTCAAGGGCAAGAGAAATATTTTTCCCAAGCTTATAAACCCAGCAACCACCATAGTATCTGATACATACTACCTAATAAAGAGTTTGAAAGGGAGGACTCTGATGTCAGCTTCTTAAGATCAAATCTCATTAACATATTCACTGTTGCCTTATCAATCATACTAACCTCTCCAAGAAGTATTTTCCTCATCTGTAAATAAATACAATAAGCAGGCTACCACACAGTTGTGAGAATGTAGGAGAAACAAATACAGTGTACCTTGGTCAGGTCCAGGCCATCACAAGGGTTGCAGAGGTTATGCCATTGCTATTCTGTTATGAATTTCATTACATAAGAAAAAGAAAATAGAAGAAAACATTACCAAAGGAAGAGGATGGAATTCAAAGTAGAAAGACAGAAAACATGGTAATCCACCCCATTCTGCTAAAAGCTTGCGACAACAGAGAAACACTCAAACTAGCTCACTCCCAATTCCAAGAAAGCAAGTGGCTTGCCTAATTCCTTAGGAGATGTGTCAGCCCAATGCAGAAGCCTGGATTCCAGTCAGATCTGTCTGAATGGGAACCCTCTTTAGGGCAAGTCACCTCTCCCTCTTTTCTTGAAAATCCAGGTTCTCATTAGAAGCCATTTGAAAAAAAAGCATATCTGAACATCCTAGACACTCTTTCAACCATAGGCAATTTTGACATGTATCTTTACACTGCACAGGATGACATATAGAAACAGAAGTTGGTTTGAGCCATTGCAAAGTAGGGCCAGCACCTTGAGGATTCAGCAGAGCAGAATATTCAGCCAAATTGAATTTTTGCTGAGTATGATTAACTCTATGTCAAAACTTGAATGTATTTACTGCATCTCTCATAAGTGTCTTGCCCAATCCACAAATTTATATGCAAAAAGATTTGCAATAGCCAATTCTACAGACCTGAATCCTATTAAGAAGGATAATAGTGTGATAATTTTTTAAACTGATTCAGAGGGGAGCATTCTTATCCCAAATTTGCATTACTTTTATTCATGCATTTCTTTAAATTCTCTCAATATGAACAGAGTAATATTTGTTTAAATTTGTCATTTCCATAACACTCAATGTTTGCCAAAAAATATCTAGTGCAAAGAGTTAACCAATAGACATAAAATTTTTACTTTGTGAGTTATACTTTTACACACATAGTTTTATACTCCTGACACCTGTCTTAGGTCAGAATCTAAGATAGGGATTCTTGTACACATAATTTATTTAAGGTGGCTCTCAGGAGGAGCTCTTAGAAGTTGAAGAAAGAATAGGACAGATGAACAGGACAGAAAATAATGGTAACCCTGTTTTGTAAGTGAAGAGGTAGGTTTGCCTGAAGTCTAGGCACCGACAAGAAGCCAACGACCCCTTGAGACTCTCTGAAGCATGAATAGTGTCATGGCATTGTCTTACCACAGGTAGTCCTTGCCAGTTAGTGATAGACACAGACCACTACCAAAGATATGCAATAGTCTTCTGGGTTAGAAAACTTAGATCATTCAAGGCAGGGCCCCAGAGAAGAGTACAATCATGAGTCAATGCAACTGTCATGCACAAAAATGATGGACAAGTGCATTGGGCACACTAAAGGACATCTTGTCAGGGCTCCCGCACCACTTACTATAAATCATCCCTTGCACTTCTCACATCCACTTGTTTTCCGTGTTCATTTCCCTTTCATTCTATCATGATTTCTTCAAGAACATATGCAGCTTAAATTTCTGGGTAAGTGCACAGAGTCTTGTACTACAGTTGGCACAGTTGGAATATATCTGCAGGTCTACCTCTCTGTGATGGTCAGGACTATTTTTACTCACCAACCTGGTAACTACTTTCTTTGCACTCAGATCTATTCACTTGAAAAGTTCAGAGTAACCAAATGGCTACTACAATAGCTTTAAGTTTGGTGGTCCTCTACGTTTTTCAGGAAACAGGACTCCTAGACCAATAGAACCTAGAGTTGTCAGAATAAGAAGAACAAATTACTGAATTGCATTAGTGGAAGGTTCACTTCCTTTTCCATGAGCCTATATATTCTACCTATTGCACATATTGAACTGTATTATGGCCATTGGTATAAAGTATATTCCATGGTAAAGGATAGCACCTAGCCTCACAGTATGCCATCCTCAATATGGCATCTCAACTATGTATTTTAGTGGTTATTTTATCACTCTGAAAAGCCAGATCTTATGGCTCTATATATAATAGAAAAAATACTGCATTTCTTGTCATGCCTTAAAAGGTAAGTTACTCAGAATATACCTATATTCATATTCATAGGCAACCATAGCAAGACACCACAGATTGAGAGATCTACACAACAGAAATTTATTTTCTCATAGTTCTGACACTAGAATTCTAATACTGAGTTGCTTTCAAGTTTGATTTTGGGTGAGGCCTCTTTTCCTAATTCATACATGTGTTCTCACATAAACATTTATGAGTGTGTGTTTTCAGGGAAAGACACTCTCTCTCTCTCTCTCTCTCTCTCTCTCTATGTCTGTCTGTCTCTCTCTCTCTCTCTCTCTCTCTCACACACACACACACACACATGCACAGATGGAGAGAGTAAGATAGAAATAAAAATTATGTCTATACCTCGTCTTATAAGTACACCAATTCTGTTCCTTTAGGGCCTCTTCCTTATGACCTCATTTAGCCTTAAGTACCTCCCCAAAGGCCATGCCTCCTAATATAGTTGTGTTAGTCACTTTTTTCATTATTGCAACTAAACAACATGACAAGAACTATTTCAGGAAGAAAAGGTTTATTTAGGGGTCTCATAGGTTCAGAAGTCCCAGTCCTTAGCAGGCAAAACATCATGGTGGAAGGTTTGGCCCCAGTAAGCAGAGAGCTCAAGGCATCACATCAGAAAGCAGAGCAGATAGAGAAACTTCACGCCAGAGTTAGAATATATACCACAAAGACATGCCCACAAGGACATATCTTACCAGCCTACAGTTGCCAGTTAATCCCCATAACTCACTGATTGGGCTAAGATTTTTATAACCCAATCATTTCACCTTAGCTTTCCCAAATTGTCACACATGTGCTTTTGGGGGACACTTAACATTCAAACCATAACATTCTACTACTGGCCCCAAAGCTAATTGCAATCTGACAATGCCAAATACATTAGTACATTTTCAAGGATACCCATAGTTTCAACAATTCCAAGATTGCCCAAAAATCCAAGTCCAAAGACTCCTCTGACACTCAAGGCAAACTCTCAATGTGAGCACCGTAAAATATCAAATCAAGTTATATATGTCCAACATATAAAGGCACATCGTAAATATTTCCATTCAGAAAAATAGGTTCATACAAAGAAGGCACCATACCAAAGCAAATCCAAAATCCAGATGAGCCAGCAATTTTGTAGTCCAGCATCTGGAGCCCGTTACATCATTTTGTTCTCCACAAAAGGCTTGTGCAGTTCTGCCCCTATGGCCTTGCTGGTTGCAGTGCACATGACCTCTCAGTTGGCTAGTCTGTGTTCACCTCCTGTGGCTTATCTCAGCAGTGGATCCATGGTACTAGCATTTCTTTATCATGGGTCTCCACTGCAGCTTTGGCTTCCCTCCTTACATTTCCAAGCATCATACTCTTAGTGGCTGCCTACAGGGACTCTGACCCTGGGACACATTTCCAGGCCTCCCAGACCTTCCTTTGAAATCCTGGTGGAAGCATCAATGACCACGTAACTCCAGCATCCTGCAATCCTGCAGAACCAGCAGTACGTGGTTGCCACCAAGGCCTGTGGCCCTCTCAACCTTGAGCCAATCAATTCTCCAGGGGCCACAACTGCAGCATCCTCAGAGTGCCTAATGGCTAAGCACATTCAAAAAACTTCCTAGGCTCTCTTGTGCAAGAAGGGTTCCTTACTGGACCCTTCTCTCATTTCTTGAGCCTGAAATGGGTATGGTCTTACCTATTTATGGGATACCCTCAATCTATACTTCTTACTGTCTCTAGGAAAAATCTTTAGCATATTAATGTCAGAAATCTCCTTACTGATTGCAACTTCCTTTGCCCCATTTTTACTTCCATCTTTCAAGTCCAAGTTTTTCAAATCTTTCTGCTCTGCTTTCTGCTCCTGAATATCAAAATACATTTGGCTAAAAGTAGCCAGCAGTATCCATGCCACTGCTTGAATACTAGGCTGCCTAGAAATTTCTTCTGCCAGATTAAGAAGTAAGTCACCTTTAAACTCAGGCTCAGAGAAAGTCTCTGGACACAGGAAAAATGCACACAACTTCTTGGCCAGAACATAACAGGAATGGCCTCTAGTTCAATTTCTAAGTCTTCTTTCTCCTCTGAAGCCTCTTGAGCCATGCCTTAGTATTTTACTATGAACATGGTGGTCTTCTGAGGTCCCACCAGAATCACCCATTAAGCTCTGCTTAAAACAAGCTAAAGAGTTTCCACCCTGTATAGCTTAACATTCCAAAATTCCTCCCACAGTTTCCAATACACTCAAGCTTCTGCACCATATGGTCAGGCAAGTCATAGCAACAACCCAATTTCTCTGAACCAAATTCTGTTTTAGAAAACGTTTTCACTGTGGTTACAAAAAGACAAAACTAGTACAATTTTAGGAGGAATGCTTATTTAGGGGCTCAAGGTTTCTGAGGTCTTAGTCCATGGAAGGCCAGCTCCATTCCTCAGGGATCTAGGTGAGGATGAACATCTTGGTGGCAGACATAGCTCCAGGAAGCAGAGACCACAATGCACCACATCAGAAAGGATAGCAGAGAGAGAAACTCCAGGCCAGATACAGAATATATACCCCAAAGGCATGCCTCCCAGTGGTCCACCTCCTCCAGCCACACCCTATCAGTCTACAGTTGCCAGGTAATCTCTGTAAAGGAATTAACTCATTGATTGAGTTATGACTCCTATAACCCTGTCTTTTCACCTCGGCCTCTCCAAATTGTCACATGTGAGCTTTTGGGAGACACCTCACATTCAAACCACAATAGTCATATTGGTATTTAAAGTTTCATTTTTTTAAATTTATTATTATTTTTTGAACAACCTTACACGATTTTAACAAAATAATTTAAAATGTGTATAAAATGTGTAAATATTCTGGATATTGCAATTATCTCCAGGAGTGCCCCCCCAATTACCCTCCCTTATCCCTCCCTTCCCTTTCCCTTTATAATTCTAAAAAAAAGGTATTAGATTGTAAAGCATTACGTCTTATCTGGATTTAACTCATGTTACTAGACCAGCTTTCTCACTGTCCAGCATACAAATTTTGGGCAAAAACAATTCAGCTTAATACAACTCCCGTGATTTAGGGTGAAGTCATGTCATTTGCAATAGGAGCTATATACCATTTACGATGAGCTCCACAGAGTATAAGTGAACTTCACAAAAAGATATCCTATACCCTCATATCACCCAATACTGTTACTGACATCTTTCGCTCAGTACATACCAATGGCTTTATATGGTATTATCTAGTACCTACTGAAGAGATACAAGAAAAAAATAGTGATATTAATTCACAAAAGGCTTGGTTGGGTGTGGGGTATGACCTAAACTTTGACTAATACTCCCTAAAACTTCACAGTGAGAGTTGGGACTCTGAAGGACAGCATCAAGAGGTAATGTCCCCAAAGACAGAGCCAGGGGTGAGCCACTGATGGAGTCCAATGTCATCAGCACTTTTAAGGGGAATTAGATTTCTAATTTTTCAGAGTAGCAAGCAAAATCTCTGAATAGTTTGCATTGTGTTTCAAGGTATCTAGAGAAGAAGACAAAACAAAGTCTCCCATCCAACTGAAAATCCATGTTTTTTTTCCTTTTCTTGATATCTAGAAGAGGGAGATAAAAGAGGAAGTGGCAAAGACCATGGACTCTCCCTAGGGTTTATCTGAAATTTTTCATTTTTGAAAATAATCTTCCTATGTGTGATTCAGCAAATGAGGACTGAAGTTCTATCTAGTTCTACTCTGGAAGTGTAGAGTTTGAGGAATTGGTGACTTCATTTTCATGTAACTGTTACAGATTATTTCCTTCAGGATTGAGACCCTGCTAATGGTAGCAGTTTCAACAGAAGTGATGTGTATGTGTTTTTAAGAGAGAAAGATAGAGCGAGAGAGACAGACAATCCAAATCAACCATTTTCAACCACTTTGTCAGTTTCCAAGTGACAATGCTGATAACACAGCAGATGATGAAGTGTGTCAGGTCACCTATCAAAGCTTCTATACTCAGTTTTTTAATGGGAATTCTAATATTTATATATTGCATGGTTACTATGAAAATTCAGTGAAGTGACTTTCATGAAAAAGCATAATAAAAGAAATATTATGAAAAGGGCACAGTTGGGCTGGAGCAGTGTCTCAGCAGTTACAGTGCTTGCCTGGCCTGACCAGAGTTCAAACCCCAGCACCATGTACACAACTAAGTGCCAGAGCAATGAAGTCTACATGACAAAATTAAATAAAATAGATCCTTTCTTTCTCTCTCTCACTGTCCCTATCTCTTTATTAAAAAAAAAGGGGATCATAGCTTTGAAGTTCCTATTCACCAGGTTAAGTCTGTTTACTCACAGGTGTATTCTTCAGTTTCTTCAAGGTGCCTAATACATTAGAGACTCTCAACCACTATCTCTGGAATCATATTAATACAATAATAATAATATCAATAAATATTAGAGAATGTTCCTAATGTGTAGATATACTCTAGAAAGCTGCAGATTATTCAGTTTTCTATGAGACAGTACACTTTGGAAGTATTGATCTATTTAGATTTAAATGAACACTTTTTTAAACATTTTTAAAAATATGTCATTATTTTCTCAACCTAATGGTCTTATATAATCATAATAATAATTCTCATTGAACATAATTGCAAATTTACAATGAACTGAACTTCTAAAGCAATATCTGAAAATAAATAGCCAGTCTTTATTTTGTTTTTTACTTCTGAGAAAAAATTATGAGCCAATTATTTCATCACATAATTTCTGAAAGAACTCTAAGAGGTAGCTATTGCCATTCCTACTTAAATAAATGAACGTCAAGCAAAAATTGGACAAACAAAATAAGTGGTGGTAGGTTGAAAGAATATGTACAGCCAATTTTCACCCTGCATCTAGTTGCTTTTTTTTTTTCACTGAGTTGTTAGTTTGTCCCTTCAGAAGGAGTTTCTAGTTCCTTACCTTTAAAAGCTTATGACTTTCCTCAATAGAATCATTGGAAGTAACACCATAAAAAATTCTGAATCTCAAATACTCTTTCCTTCTTCTTTTCTCTCTCTTGCATCTACCATTGAACAGAGTCTGAGTAACGTGAAGAATGAAAAGAATTCAGGGGTCCCAGTTGAAGAACCACGGATCTGAAAGGGTCAAAGATGAACAAAGCCATGTGTCTGAAACTGATGACATCAGAAGAGCTGCCAATCAGAGACCATTAGGAATGGCAAAGCCATGAATAGTAGTTAAAATATATAGTCATTGTTTCAATCCAGAAAGGATTGATATTTGGCTTCACAAAAATCAAATGATACATGGATACAGAGATCTGAAAAATCTGCCCTAATTAAAGACTGGGTTTGGGTTAGAGAGATGGCTCAGTAGTAGACCACTTGCCTGGTATGTGAAAAGACCCAGGTTTTATCCCAGCATCACATACACAACTAAGTGGAGGAAAAACAAAACCACATGAAAAAAATAAATAAATTTTTCTTTTTCTCTATTTCACTCTGTCTTTCAAAACTTCAGATTGGTTTGAGATCAGGAGTTCAGGTATGTCTCAGTTTCTGCTTCAATATTCATGCTACTAAAGCAGAGTCATATCAGAAGTTATAAAATATTTTATAAAATGTCTATAGGTATCTACGTGATTGTTTCCTCAATTCCTCTAAATCTCTAGTCAGTTGTACAGAAACTATTATTTTTAGTCTCTTTTATTTATTCAATTCTACTTATCTTTACTTGAGTTGACATAGTTACTTGTCTTCCTGAATTTCTCAAAAATCACAATTAAAGTTAATCATCCCAGGGGCAATACATTTAAACTTTTTTGTTCAATGCAAAATTCCTAATTCTTTGTCTGATCTCAATAAATATTGATGTGATCAATTAATAAATCAATATTCTATAATAAAAATTTCTGATATCCTTTAATTTTCCCTTAAAATCTCCCACATGCTCATCAAAGTCTCTAGAAGATACTAGGAAGATAGTATACCAACTTACCAACTTTCTGGTTCATGAATGTTCTCCACATTATTTTGAAATTTAGTTATCTGAAGGTAAAACTTAAAAACTGTCATGCTTTCATTCCTAAATCACAAATTCTTCTCAAACAATTCATTTGTTTTCTAGGAGAGGAAAAAAACGCAGTGCTTTACCCAGTTGCTTAGATAGATTTTTTTAATTAAAGCTGAACGTATAAATGTAAATTATTTAATAAAGTCATGACTCTGGTGTGGTGATTGATAGGTCTCGATATCAAAATAACAAGCTAACATTTAAATTCTCTCTTTAAAATCTTACTTGAACAAATAATGGATAAAGGAGTAGGTTCTCCAGATGAATATGATAGATCACAGTGTTCTGGTTAGTGACTTTATAACTTTGGGGAGACAGATCTGGTTGGCTAGAAACTCTAATAGATAGAAGCATAATTATCACATAAAACCTATAAAACTCAAAATGAGTTGATCTTAATATTGCTGTCCCTCCATGGCCAGTAAGCAAACCTCCATTTTACCAGAGGAATACTGAATAAAGCCATCTGGATTATTGGAGAAAAGAGCAATCAAGTGACTTAGATTAACCCGAGTCTTATTTTCTGAGGGAATAACTCCAACCATCCAGTTAAAAAGGATGTCAATTTAGAACTCAGTTTGATGTAAAGGGAAAGAGAAGATTAAGATAATTAATTGGCATCTGACCATGTTTAAAGAGTGGGAAGGTTTGGGATGGAAAACAATCTCAGTAAATTGCATTATAATTATGAGAAGAAAACAGGGTCTATCTCATTGCCTGCAGGGAGCAAAGAAATAGTCAGTCTAACTATTCTTTATGAGGTGCTCAGAATCTGCAAAACATTATTTCTGATGTCGTCATTTGAGAAAAAAGTGATATATTAAAGAGGACTATAAATCTAATTTGTCATACTAGATACCTAAAATAGAGGCAAAGGCATATAATTTCTTCTTTAAAAAAAAATTTAACCCCTTTGTTAGATCATTTGTTTAGAGTCCCCACTCTTTCTAATTTCTGTATATGAATCCTTTTGCAATGTGAATTTGCAATCCCCCCCACTACACATACACACACACACACACACACACACACACACACACACTGTCTACAGGATAAAAGAGTGAATCAGAATCCAGTTTTCCTAGCTAAGGCTTCCAGTGAGTGAGGGTGCTCAGCTCAGGAAGCATCAGAAAACATAAAAAGAACTGATCCATAACTAATCAATGATACCTGTAGGTCACTGAGTTTCACGGATAATAGTTCATATTATCTTAGAACTAAAGGACTTTCCTATTTACCTGTAGACTCCGAACTGATTAATGGTTACAGTGTTAAGCCATTAAGTACTTTGGTTGTTTCTTATGTCGCAAAATGTTACTATTTAGACATCTAACAATACTAAATTAGAAAGTACAGCCCAAAGTGGTAAGAAAAGGATAAAATATTTCAATTATAATAAAAACAGTCTGCTACCATACTCTATAGAATCTGTAGTCTTACCAACGGAATAAAGCAAGAAGATTAAAAATATCATAATATTTTATCAAGATCATGGTGACTACAGGCAGTCTTAACCCAGAGTTGTAAATCATTTATATTCTAGGAACTTCTGTCCTCAAAAACTGTTGTGCTCCAGAATGGTGTCCGTCTGTTTCATGATGTTTAGGTAAGAATGCCGGTAAGTCAACTTGGTATACAGAAGTTTGCTAGACTGTATTCCTAAGCCAAATTATGAACTTTAAGTGTGAATGGTACATATAATAATAAAAGGTCAAAATATTTGCATTATTTTAAGCATATTTGTTCAAAGAGGAGTAAATGGAAACCATAACTAACTTGAGAACACTGAGGGAACAATCTGAAAATTCTTCTGAAGCCTCAGATCCTACGTAGTTTGTCCTCTGCTTAGGCAATTATCGTGGTTTGAATGTGAAGTATCACCCATGAGCTCATGTGTGAGGGAAGGTTGAGGTGAAATGACTGGGTTATAGGAGCCTTAATTCAATCAGTGAGTTAATCCCATTATTGGGATTAACTGGCAACTGAAGGTTTGTGGGGTGCGCTGGAGAAGCTGGGTCATTGGAGGCTTGCCTTTGGGGTATATATTTTATATCTGGTATGGATTCTCTCTGTTTCCTGGAGCCATGCAATGAGCTGCTCCCCTCTGCCACACTCTTCTACATTACTGTTCAGCCTCACCTCAAGCCCCAAAGAATGTAGCCTGCCTTCTATGGACTCAGACCTCTGAAACTGTAAGCCCCCAAAGAAACTTTTCCTCCTAAAATTGTTCTTGTGAGGTTCTTGTGTCACAGCAATGGAATAGCTGACTTAAACAGGAGATGAAATCCAGAATCCTTAAATTTAAGACCTGTATTGCATGGGCCCTTGTCTACAATGCCTGTCTCATCTGTCACCTCTCATTCCCAAGTATGTACTTTGGTCCTTTTAATTTACTAACAGCTTACCAGGCTTGGCATGATTGCTCAGTGCACAGTGCCTTTGATTTCATTTTTCTGTCCTCCTGAAACACACTTTCCTGTCATTTAAGTTTAGAAAGATCCATTCATTTCTTTCATTACACTTCCTGGTTGGCCTAATTGTCAAGACCTCTCTAATTATAGAGAGAAATCAGGTGCTTCTTCTGCTGATGTTCCCTGTACTGGGTCTGTACTTCAGGTATAGCATTTGTCACACTGTATGATACATTTGCATCTCATATCTAATTCCTCAATTAAACTAAAGAAAACCTTGATACCTATTTTTGCACTTAATAGGGCCGGAATCATATCATGGTACCATTTTGCTTTAGTAGTGTGTACTCTACACACCACGTCTTCTTGGATTCAGGTCAATAGCATGACTATGAGAACCTGGATACATTTACATTTATGAATGCCTGAAATTGTGTATCTAAATAGGCATACTAGTAGGTGAGCATTCAATTTTTACATATTGTATAATGTATTTAATTACTTATTGTTTCATTAATTACTGCTTCATAACTTGTGGCAAGTATAAATTTTATTTTATAAGCTCATTCTGTATGATTATAATAGTAATAGTGAGAAGGAGGAATGAACAAAAGTATCAGAAGAAATAAGTATTTTCTGAAGTCCTCATTTTAGTGAGAAATAGAAATTTAATTTGTCAGGAAAAAAATTGACAATTTTAGAAATGAAAAAAATAAAAATCCTTGGAGGGCATTCTGCTTTGACAAGGTGGCAACATCAGGGTCTGGGCTTCATGAATGTGTCTAGATAACCGAAGAAAATATTAGACAGCTTGTTTCAGGTATTGGCAAAGACTCATCACAGGTATGTCCCTGAGGCAAAGGAAACAAACCAGGCAAGTTCTAAACATCTTAGGTCTTATGCCTGCAGGCAATTTTCAAACTGCATTGGAGAGATGAAGAAACCAAGCAAAAGCCAAGGTATGGATTCCTGAAACCATGAAGAGTCTCACACTCAATATATGCTATGATTTTTTCCCTGTTGCATGCATACCTGTAATGAATTTTAATTTGTAAATTAGACACAATGGAGGATTAACAATAACTAATATTAAAATACAGCAGTTGCAACAATACGTTTTAATAAAAGTCATGTAAAACTTGAATTATTTTTGGAATTTTCCACTTAATTGTTTAAGAGCATGGTGGACTCCAGGTAATTAAAACCATGGAAAGTGAAACTATGGATAAAATGATCCACTGAATTGTGAAGGGACTATAAAAATAAAGAGTTCCAGGTACATACTATGAAGGACTCTTTTGCCTGAATATCCTCTGTAACTGCACAGAGTAAAACTCCATAGATACAGGATAAACCATCTTTTAAAAACCAAGAATTGGTCAAGGTACCAACTAGAATAGAGACTTCTGCGGACACTAGGGGCATTTGATAGATATCTCAGATGGGTCACCATATAGCAGGGGGTTAACTGATACTATTTGAATGAATGCCAAAATTTTAAAATAAAGTTCTTTTTTTAAGTCTAAAATAATGCTTTTATTATTTATTAATTTTATTAAGGAATTGAGTTATTGTACAATCATAAATACATATAATTAACAATATGATATGCATATATTCCTAAACCAGAATTACTCCCTAGATACCTCTGTATTCTCCCTCTGTTTTTTGTTTTTTTGTTTTTTAAGAGAGAATCAATTCTATTTATTTTTCATCTATTTTTTGTTTCTCTGACACTAAGTTGTGTATATGGTGCTGGGGTTTGAACCTGGGTCCTCGAGCATGCCAGGCAAGTGCTATAAGTGCTGAGTCACCACTCTAGCCCCACCAGTGAAGTGTTTAACAGGCATGAAAGAATCAAATTGATCCACAAGAAAATTAGCTACCTGCTGTAATAAATTTAACCCTCTTACATAACAACAAAATTTAGCAGCAATGTAAAATTCATAACTCTCATAATCAAGTAAAAATTGTTAGGCACATAAATATCCTTGGTGAGAAGGAAGAGGCAAATGAGGAAACAGTTAATAGGCATGTCAGGATTTGGCCCAAGAAGTTTCCTTCAGATATGCCAGTAATACTGAAGTCTGTATTTTGTTTCATTAAATTTAAAATCCTGTCTTAAGTAAGTTTATAATGGCAGATTAAACTTCATTTCATTTTAATATCTTAAATAATGTATTTATATGCTTAGCATTATGAAAGCAATGATTGCAATAAAAAATTCCTAGAGTTTGTTTACACCTAATATTTTATTTGATCTTCATTGAGTTTATACAACAAGTTATAGATAAGAAAGCCTCCCTTTGTTAATTTGGCAAGACCACTTCAAAATGACTACAAACACATCTGAAACCTTAGGCTTCAGATTTTCTACACATTTTGTTTTAGGATTGTCTTCTCATACCAATGTTTTGTCTCCTGACACACTCTACAAAACCCCAAAGTGTGCATTAGTTATCTGTAGCTCAGAACCTGATAGATTTTATTCAGAAACATGCATTTATGCAATAAAAAATTCATAATTGCAAAATCTGATTGAAAGAAATTTTTATATTGCTTGAGAAGACAGAGATAATTAATCAGATCACATTTTGAAATTTCGCATGGACACAGACACAAAATAATTTTACAGTGATTCCTCACATGCAAAGTTACTAAATTCCCTAAAGAAGACATGATTCCCCCATATTAATCCTCACAATACTAACCTTAAGAATGAAAGCATTATGTTAATAACAATTAAAGATGCAGTTAAAATTGGGATGAATATTTTAAGACAATAAAACACAAAAAGGATCTAAACAGCACTGAATTGCACAAATGTCTGGGGAAATCTATGAATTAAGTATAGATCGTCATCTCATAGTAACCTTTGATAGTTCTCATTAAAACTACAGCGGTAGAATGTGTTAGTGGCCTCCAGAGAGATATTATGTGTAAACGCAGAAATTAAAAAATGAATATTGAATGATTCTATTGAGAAATTAAGGCCATTCAGTTGTGTTAATGGTGGTAGAGTATCAGATCTATGTTTTTCATCTGTTCCTCCAAAAAGAAAATGAAAATCTGCATCTAATTTACTGATTTAATAAAACATAATTCAAATAACACCAATATTGCATAATAATTAGCAATAAGATTCTTGTAAAATGTTATGTATAGTGTGTTCTCTACATGACATATAAATAACACAGAACATATATGTATGTACATATCGTTTGATTTAATATTCTAAATATGTATATATAGAATATTACCTCTGGACTTTAATTACCTTGCAACAAGAATTAAATTTGCAACAAGAATAACATACAGCTTAACCTTTCCACTGTGCATAATCTAGAATAATTTACAATTTAACATCTCTAATCATAGATTTTATATTATAAAAATAAATAGGGCATTGATTTGAAAAATTGATATTTAAATGGAAAAATCATGTACTTTTATCACAAATATACATTTGATAGTTCCAGGAAACATTAAATATAAGGTGTCATAGATATTATCCAATTCTATCCAAGGTTCTTTAAATGTACAATTGGCTCACATCCGATACACTGAGTAAGCACCAGCATGGAGTTCCTTGGGATCCATGAAGAAACACTTAAAAAGATGTGTTAACCAACTTTTCATCATTGTGACCAAAACAGCAGACAAGAAGAAATTATAGGAGGAAAAATTTATTTTGTTCATGGCTTCAGAGTTTCAGTCCATAACTGACGGACTACATTGCTCTGAGTCCAAGGCCATGATGACATATCATGACAGAAGTGAAAGGCTAGGGACTAGATGCTCAGCTTAATGGCAGCCTAGAAGCTGAGACAAATATAGAGGCACCAGGTACAAAATGTAAACCACAAATAACTCCCCCAGTAACCTACTTCCTCCAGCCACACCCTATCTGCCTATAGTTCCACTCAGTGCAATATTCCTTTCAAACTATTAATCTATGCAGTGGCTCAATCCACCAATTAGGTTATAGTTCTCATAAAGTAATCATTATATTTCTGAATATTCCTGAATTGGATATCATGAACTTTTTGGGGAGGACACTCATATCCAACCCATAACAATAGAAAATATTTTAATTTTATCATGTAAGCTCACTAGGCATTATTTGGCTACAGAAAGAAGCAGAGAGTCTAAACAGAGGGATACACAAGAAAAGTTTCAAAAAAAGAGCAGTATATTTGGAGGATTTCACTTAAAGATAAAGTTCTTATTGGGACTCTCTTTATTTTTTATAAGTGCTTTGTTAGGTTGATCTGCAGGCTTTTTTGGGTGTTTTTTCTATTTGTGCATTAAAATTATGCATGATAGTGAAGTTCATTTTTAAAATTATCATGCTTGCATGGAATATGCTCCATTTGAATTCCCAGTACTCTCTCTTTCCCCCAGTCCCTCCTTCTGTTAATTCTACTTCTTTACTTTATTGGTCTTTTTTTCTATTTATTTTTAATGATGTTTTATAGATACAGAGAAAGATGAAAATTGCTGTGATGAAATAAGCCAGGCCCTCTTTCCTTAAATCAATGTGTTAATTTCTAGATTTAATTGATGGGGCAAAGGAGTGAAATTTAAGAATTCTTCTTCTGACTGAATTTATTCATGAACAAACACAGTTCTAACAATGACCAAAGTGTATCACAAGCATCTTATTGTAAAATAAATTCATAAATCAACCTGTGTAAGACATTTTACTTCTTTGCAATGTTACAGATATGGCTATAAAGAAAGAGGAGAACATCTTGTACATTGCCAGGCAATTATTACATGAATAAAAGTAGCTCATATTTTAGGGCCAAATTATTCCTATCATAACAGAATCTCTTTATGAATTCATTACATGAATTTCAGCTTTCAAAGCAAGTTTTATGAAAATGAAATGTTTATTTTTCTTTCTGTGTAGAGGCATTTGGATTGTCATGAAACATCTCTTCCTTTGTTGTATTTTTGATGATGCTAAGTTTTGGGGAAACAATTTTAGATCCAGAATATGTATAATTGAGTGATGGGTAATGGTAAAACATCAGTCAGGCTTTGGGCCAAAAGCAATCAACAAGATAAAATAGAGAGCTGTGGCTTTTTAATGTCAGCACTACTCTTTCACTCTCCTCCACCTAAATACCTAAAGACCTCACCAAACTGCAAACATTCTCATGAACGTGTGAGTTGTTTAGCATGTCTCTGCACTAATGTGTTTAGGCTGCATGCCTAAGTACCACAGTCAATAGTTAGATGCTCAGCACATCAAAACCCTGTCCATGAAATATCAGCAGAGCTATGAATCTGTTCTTCTATAAAGTTATGCATACACAAATGTTTAGTATAAGTCATTGGTACACAGGCAAAGCACTTTTGTGAAGTTCTAATGTAGCAAATATTCCTCTTTCCAACCCGAAAGCTCAATCTGTCATGGTCTTTTTCTTTTAATCTTTCCATACCTGCAGTGTATCTGAGAACTCCCCGTGTCCCCAGCTTATAGACTCTTCATAGGACACTCAAACTCAGGAAATGGGTAACTTTTCAATAAGGAAAGATTTTTTTAGATCATGTGGGCCATATGATCTCTGTCTCAACTACCCAATTATCCCATTAAAATACATAGTACATAAGTCAAAGAGAGCGGTGTGTTCCAATAGAATGGGCAGTAGGTCAGATTTGACTGATGGCCCAGTTTGCTAACTCTATCCCATACCTGAGCTTTGTGGGGTTAGACATTGGCATTGTTTTGTCTTAATATTGTTTATACCAAATTATTATGACAACACAAGTTATTTCTAAAATCATTAGTGTCTGTACTACTTACAACTGCTTCTCCAGTCTAATCTTCTCATGAACAGCACTTCGTTGTATTTCTGTTCAAATTATTTCTGAATTGTGACTGAAAAGAGAGCATGAGTTCTATTTCTACTTCACTATGTGGACCTAAATAATCATCTTACTGAAGGTATAGTTTTATGTCTGCTGGGCCCCACTTCATCTGTAAGTATGCAAGTCACCCTAATTGTGATATGTACCTCAAGCATTATTAATACTTTAAATGGCATATAAAGGAATATAGTCATGTTATTCATAAGGACTTTCAATTATCTTACCTAGCTTGAAGTCCAGAGGTAACTATTTCCAGGTTTGTTATGTCCCCTGAAAGATACAGCCAAGCACTCCAAGTCATTTGCATCTCTCTGCTGGTTACTGAATACACACGAATAGTTAGTAGGGCTCTGAGTATCCACATACCACCATACAAGGGAGAATGAAGGTCTGCGAAGCACTGCAGTTTACTTCTGGGATGGAAGTCCTCCAAATCATTTACATCTCATTCTCATTAGCTGTAACTGGGTTATATGCCTACCCCTAGAGCAACCATGAACAGTGAGGGACTGAAATTATCAGTGCACATTCAGATCAATTAGGATTCATTTCGTAGTGCTAGGAAGGAGTCTTGCCTTTCCTAAAAGAAAGAGTACATTCTCACTACCTTTCCATACTCAGTGTGGTTATTCCCACAAAGGAAAGGAATAGGAATATCTCACTAATCAATTTTGTTAGTCACATCATCCTTAGTAAATGAAACAGGAGCACTGAATCCAAAATAGAAGATGAGAACACATGTTTCCACTATTCGCTTTTGGCATGACCTTGGATGTTCTGTTCAAATTCTCTCTCTGCTTGAACTCCTGCCTGTGAAAAAATGAGCTTGATAAAGTAGCATCTTAGAACTCATGGAAGGAGGAGGCGTTAAAATATATCACTCAGCCCCAAGTGCTCAAGACTGCATAGACCGGGTATAGATTATAAAGTTTGATTAAAGAGTGTGCTCAAATGACACTTCTGTTATTGCTGAAAGCTCAACAGAGGATGCTGTGTCTCTTCTGCAACCCACTGATTTTCTAAATTACCAATTTATAAAAGTTCTCTTTCAGAAACACTCTGAATAATGCACCTATTGTTCTACCTTTTCCTATTTTTGAAACAAATCAGCAACAGATACTTATTTCAGTTGCTTCCGAAGAAGGCGAGTTGTTTCAGAGATAAAAGGCTGCATGACCTTTCCAGTGTTGTATGCAGAGATAATCTAGTTTCGACAATCCTGCTTTTGTTCCAGTAACTCCATCAGCAATAGTTTTGAAGATGCTGGAAAGTGCATGAGTGTAAGGGGTGTGAGGAAAAGAATAAAGGGGGCACATTTAAGAGTCAATAGTTTCACAAATCCCCAATTCTTTTCACTGTAGTCATTTCAGGAAGAGGCTCTACAGAGGGCTGTTGTGGACAAAAGACAATTCTACTCACTCCCCTCAATTGTGCACCACTGAATTAGAAGTACTATTCCATTACAATGTAAGAGCTGGTTCCCTGGAGCCCAAATAAACACTTCTATAAGCAAAATGGCTATCTTGGAGAAAGTCCTAAATACAAAAGATGCATTCCATATTTCATCGACTATGGGTTTAATGAAGTCCCCAAATTCACTTCTGATCCTTAAAATAGTGGTCACAAGTAATGAAGTGGTATTAGGATCATCTTGGCAGATTTTCTGAACTAGCATGCCAACCCTTGCTGGGGTTCTGTCAGTTTGTTAATAGTCAGGGAGTTGTTCCTTATGAAAGCCACTCCTATTTGTAACCCTTCAATGAATAGGAACAAACACCCCCCAACTGTAGTTGTCCCCTAATTGTGAATTAAATGGTCCACTCTCTTCCCAACCTTATAGCAGAAAATGGAAATGAAGGTACGTATTGCTCATATATCATTTTGCCTTCAATTAGCTCATTATGTTTTGTCTTCCCTGTCTGTTCCCCCAGGTCCATAATTCTAAAGTAATGAGTTAGACTTATCAAAGGCAGAGATCACAGGGTTGATTTTGAAGCATGAAAAAGTATTCCTTGTTCAGAGAACCAGAATAGGTAATTTAGGGAAGAAGAAAAGTAATATGTCTAGCAATAAAATTGAAATTGTAAAAGAGATTTTGGGATCATGGAAAGCAGTTACATTTGGTTAGATAGAAAGCATATAGGAAAGCTGGAGAAGGGGTGAGAGATTAATCTTGTATCAAAGGTCATGGGATTTTTCCAGAAGGTAGTAGAAAATTAAACAATCCTTTAATTACCTTTATCACTGTTAGAGAATAATTTTCATTTATCTTCCTATCTGTGTCCACAGGGAACATAAAGCAAACTAAATAATTAGTGAGGAAAATGCATTTATTAAATGGTAATACATACAAGTTGCTGGACATTCTAAATAGAGTTCCCATCAATTCTTTTGCAAACCATAGCTTTAAATGTGATATAAATGAAACTTTTAGAGATTAAGTCAAGTCATATGGCTAATTCCAAATAGAGGAGAAAAGCTTTAGAAAGGAGCAGCATAAAGTAACTATTTTTTAGACATTTCCTTTTTTGTTTTGATTTAAATACAACATTTTCTTATTTTATTGAATATGCATTAGATACATAGTCATTTTTGGAAGCTAGGTATAAACACAAAATTAATATATATGTATGCATAACAACTTCTTGTATCTGAATAGCATTATACCAAGCAGTTTCACATCCATCATCTCCATAAAACAAATAGAAGCCCAGTGCAGCAGATAAGAAAAATATCATTGTTATTTTCCAATAATCAGAGTCATGGAGCTAGCTCAAAATAAGAACCCAAGTTTTAGAGTAATTTTTCTTCAACTTTTTGTGAGATAATAGCATTAAAATTCCATATAACTTGTTAGTTCTTTAAGTAGACAGGAAAGGAGACAAAATGAAAGGTGTTTAATGTGTCTCATGGATCAGTACGACAAAGTGTTAACTTTGGGTTCTATTAAGTTAGTCAGACAGACTCATGGAGGAAGGAGAAGGAACAAATGGAGCTCGAGCAGTCAAAGGGCCCTAGAATGCTGTTTCTGAATTAGAAGCAGACAAAAGGAAAATTTTAAAGGGTTGATCCTGTGAAAGAAGGAAATTCAGCCATCACCACCTAAAAAGAGATGAAAAACAAGCAGGCCTTAGGTCACTACTCCCATTCCTTGGCTTAAAGAACACTTTGTTAACCAGTTGTCATTAGTACTTACTGAGCCCATGAACCTTCCTTAATTGACATTCGTTAGTTTTCTAATGTAGACTGAATTTGGTTTTGCGCATGTAAT